>RPOG01005678.1:0-16378 GCA_008086565.1 Thalassoma bifasciatum
TTAGTCGCTCTCTCTCTTCCTCTCACACAGAGACACATAAGAAAGCCAGTCTCTAAGCAACAAGTGTTCATGATGTTACGCAGCTCAGGGCTGGAAATAGCTGCAAAGGCAGAGAAGAGGAGCGAGTCTGTAAAAAGAAAAGAAAACAGGAGATGGTTTTAACCAGAGATGGACAATTAATCACAATTTAGATAAAATCCCAACATGACCTGCTGCAATATTCTAATCACAGACACTTCAATATTTCTATAACCTCAGATAAACCAGATAAAACTGTTTAAAACTTTCTGCTCTAAACCAGAGTTACTCAACCAAAGAGACAAACTGATGAAATCGAACTTTGACAGAGAGAAAAATCTAAGTGGTGAAAAGTGGCAAAAACAGCAAAAGAGGAAGCAACAGAAATAAGTTTCAGATGGCAAAAATGGTCAAAAGCAGGAAAATTTTGCAAGTAAATAGACAAAAAAATCGTGAGATTGTCAGAAAAGTAGCAAAAATAGGGTCCAAAAGGCAAAAAAGAGTGAAAATGACCACCAGACAAAAAGGAACAAAATAAGTTTTGGTGGCAAAAGTTGTTAAAAGCAGGAAAGTAGCAAAAATTTAGTCCTGAGGGGGGAAAAGGAGGAAAAAAAATAACCTCAAGAAAAAAAAACAATACTAATGCCAAGAAATTTTGGAAAAAAATACAAAAACTTGGTAAACAGTGAAAAAAAAGCGAAATAATTGTTCCAAAGAAGAGTGAAAAAGTGGAAAAAAAGAGCTTCAATTGGCAAAACTTGTCACAATAAAAAAGTGGCAAAATTTTTTTTAAAATAGTTGAAAAGGAGCAAAACAGGTCTTTGAGAGGCAATTAAAGAGTGAAAAATAACGACAAGATGAAGCAATTTAAATGTGTTTTAAGTGTCAAAAGCATCAAAACATTAAAATTTGACTAGTAAATAGACAAAAGTTGAAAAGTTTTTAGAAAAGTAGCAAAAATTTGATCCAGAAGAGGCAAAAGGGCGAAAAATAACCACAAGAAAGAAAGCAAAAAAAAAAAAAAAACTTTAATTGGCAGAAATGGTCACAAGCAAGATAATGTGGCAAGAAAATTGGCAAAAAACTTGGAAAATTTTCAGAAAGTAGCAAAAATTGGGTCCGAAATAGGAAAAAAAGAAAGAGAAATGACCATAAGAAACAGCAACTAAATTGAAATTTGAGTGACAAAAATGGTCAAAAGCAAAAATAGTCGTAAAGTAGCAAAACTGGTCCCAAAGGAGCAAAATAGAGTAAGAATTACGGCAATATAAAGCAATAAAAATTAGTTATAGGTGGCAACAAAAGGAAAAATATTTGGTAAGAATATTGGCTAAAAATGGAAAACAGTTTGACAGGAGCAGAAAATGGTTTTAAAGAGTGAAAAATGACCACGAAAAATCAATGACACGTCACAAGTAGTTCAAACATTTCATTGGTTGTTTTTATCCCGTGAAAAATGTTAATGTTCATTTCCAAAATGAAATCACAATTACGTTATTTTTGCAAATTGTTCAGTCCTAGTTCTTTTACTTATGAGAAAGTATGGTGTCCCTGAAGGAACACATTGTTAAAGAGAAATGTCATTCTGAGTTTCACATGATAAATCACAAACAGAACAAGAAGCAAAGAAAATAGTAACGATGATAATTTGATCATTTCCTTTTCTTATTTCCCAGGTCGAAGCGGAAGGTTCTGGGTCGTAAAGAACCGTCCGATTCTTTCGGCAGCCGCCAGAGTTTGGTGTCTCCGGTGAAGCACAGCACCAGCGGCAGCGACCTGCGAAATCTGACCCTCGGCAGCAGCCAAAGGTCGAGCTCTCGCAACGAGAACTTCATGGCGCTGCTGCAGAAAAAAGGCAGCAAGTCTTCCAGCGGAGGAACACGAGTCTCTGCCATGGAGCTTCTCAAAAGCACAAACCCTCTGGCACGAAGGGTGACGGAGTTTTCAACCACCCCGCCGTCATCGACGACCGGCGAGGGCGGAGAGTCGACATCCGGGAACGGGAAACCCAGCGACCAATGAGCGGCGTCATGTTGGCTGTTGATAAAACTACCAACAAATTCTAGGATGTGTCAGATCGAGCAGCTCGTCCAACCGGGTCGCTCCAACTACAGGCCGACCATTTGGGCTGTCCAATCAAAACGGAGCACAATTTTGGACAAAATGGTCCCTCCCATGGTTGAAGCGCCCTGTCAAACCTGTCCCTTTGAGAAGCGGGGGCCGTTTTGAGACCACGTGTTCATTATTTGGGATAAGCTCAATGTGGAAGTGGACGACAGAGCCAACGGCGGGAATACGAGGATTCACGATGGATTTATTTCCAACGGAGATCAAAACACGAATCAGTGATCAGCTGGGAAACCACGAAGCTTCAGCGACCAAATGAATCCAAGAAACAAACGGAGGAAACACCGAAGACGTGAGATCCACAAACAAAACTTCAACCATCCAACGGGAACGACAGCAGCGACTCCTGTTGAGGTTTCACCTGAAAACGTGACAAACGCCCCAAACCTCGAAGTCTTCACTCTGAGAAGTCCCAACATTTTCTGACGGAGAGGAACGAGTAAACACACGGGGGCTTTTCGCCACCAAAGATGAAGCATGTCACTGGTTTTATCCTCGTGGATTTCTGCCAAACATTCCTGCGGCGTTTTGGAATGCAAGCACTTTTCTTTTGGTGGCATGGACCGTTGTTTACACGACGCAGACTCTGCGTTGCTTCATGTTGTTTTGGAGACTCATCGATTATTATTTTTTCAGTGGATGATTTTCATATATTTCCTTTCTACACATGCTAGCTGGCCATAAACTGTACATGTTCAACTGTACTGTAGGAATGATGTACAAAGATAAATGTAACACATCTATCATTTGGAATATTGGATACAAAGACTTGTTGTAGTGTACAGAGAAGCACGCGGCTCCGACTCCAAACTGCCCCAACGACGGCGGGAACACACACACACGCAAACACACTCAGAGACTGAGGACACGCCATCCCAGACGAGCAGAACGGACACGCGTGTGTGTGCGTGTTCAGAGGAGTTTGAGCGGACGAATCACGCCTGTGGAGTTTCTGTACGGAGAGCATGAAGCAGGTCTGGTTATTAAACAGGGTTTTTATTCATTCTGGTCTCTGGTGATGGGACCAAAGGACTGTTACAACTACAAACAGACCAGAGGGGACCTAACGGTGTGGGTGTGTGTGTGTGTGTGTGTGTGTGTGTGTGTGTGTTCACATGTTTGTATAGAGGGCAGTGCCAAGAACAATGTAGGAGAGAGAGAAGAGAAAGGAACAGTACAAACATGTACAGGTTCATGTGTTCGGCATCATTGAGTGTGTGTGTCCTCGATTTGTGTTCATACTTTGATTTGAACATTTTCTTTGTGTGTGTGTGTGTGTGTGTGAGAGAGAGAATGGGTGTTATCATCATCACCCCCTAACCTCCCCCCAGTCCTCCGTACTTTCTTTTTTCCTGAGACAGGATGAGATTGAACCAACGCTTGTGTTCCTCCTCTGAACAGGATTAAAGTGGCTCCAAGCTTCTCCACCTCCCGTACGCTGTCAGTGTTTCAGGTTTCCAGAACATAAATGGGACATAGAGAGGGATCCTAAATTATAGGGGGGGGCAGGATCAGGTCTTCTTGGATGCTCTTGGAATAGGATCAGAATTGCACTCAGGTTCTTCGCAGCGACACATCACAGGAATCCTCAGAAAGAGTTCTAGAATCCTCTTTGGGATTTTTAACCCCCATTGATTCCAGAACAAAAAGAGAGAACTTCCCAAATTGAGGTTCCAGAATCGAAGGTTCCCCCTGGTCGACTCCGGAACACAATAAGTATAATGGACCTGAAAAGGTTCTAGAATCAAACGGGTTCTGGAATCTTTCCACACTGAGCTGAGGACGCAACCAAAAGGGGCCAAATCAAGGATTCTGGAAACTCTTTGGAATACCATTTTTTTTTTGCCCTGAGCTTCTCTAACTCCAAATATTCTGGAACCATGTGGATTCCAGAACACAAAGAGGACTCTAGAGTTCAAGGTTCTCACTAGATCCACACATTCTGGAGACACAAGAGGCACTTAAGCCTTGTTTCTACCAAGCGGATCAGTTCGGTTCGTCTCAGTACGGCACGCATTTTGTAGAGTTTCCATAGACTAAAACTGGGATGGGTCCCCTTATAAGTGACCTGTACCGCTCCACTTTTCAGTTCCCTTCTGTTGGGGTGCCAAGCTGCTCCAAACCGGCCCCAGGGGTGGGGCTATAATCACTGCAGTACGTTGATTGGTCGAAAGATCGGTAACTTCCCGTGTGACAGCGGTAAAAAAGAACGACACACAACCCCACAGCAGCCTTTCCTGAAACAAAGCTTCACTGCGTTATGGAATAAAGAGCCACAGCTGATCACAGAGTAGAAGAGTTTCTGGATGTCCTCCATCTTTGTCTTTGTTTACAATGCCACTAATTTCTTCTTCTTGTATTTATTCGCGGGTACACTGTGTAGCGCTTAGAGCACTGCTGTGACGTCACGCTGTTACGTAGCTGACGCGGCTCTGGACATCCGGCCCATCAAGCAGGGAACGATTGGCTGTGGAAACAGGATCAGACTTTACCGATCTGACCTGTACCAAACTGTACTGACCCGTTCCAGACTGCCTGGTGGAAACGAGGCTTTAGTTACTAAAAAGGTTCTAGGATTGATAGAGTCCTGGAATCCTTCGTGGGATTTTGACCCCCCATAGATTCCAGAACGCAAAGAGGACTTCCCAACTAACGGTTCCAGCATCAAAAGTTAGATCCAAGAGTTTTCTCCGACCCTGTACATTCTTGAAGACACAGAGATCTCAGACCACAAAGAACACGACGCAACCAAAAGAGATCCAGATCAGGAACTCTGGAATTATTCAGATTTGAACCATCTGGAGCCATTCTTGGGTTATCAAACCACAAGGGAACTAGAACACAAAGAGGATTCTCCGATTAAAGCTTCCAGAATCAAAACTCTTTTATGGAGACACGTTGATTCATTGGTTCTGGATCCTTCTTGGGACTTTGAACCCTGTGAATTCTAGAACACAAAGAGGACTTCCTGAGTAAAGGTTTAAATTAAAGGTTCTCTCTGATCCCAAACATCCTGAAAACACAAGGATCCTGAGAACGTTCCCAATCAAGAACTCTGGAATCTCTGTGGGAAAGAAGGATTTGTTGACCCTGAGCTGGATCACGATGGACTAAGAGGATTCTAGAACCCGTGANCCCCCCCCCCCCACACACTCGTTCCTCTCCTCCTCCTTTCATCGCTGCTGGAGCACAGACTCCATCTGTCTCTCTGCATTCAGCTTCATCCCTCACCCCCTCCTCACCCCCCCTCACCCCCACACACACAGTAGCACACTCTCACACTCTCACGTCGACTGCAGCCTCTCTCTTCGTCCTCACACGTAGCATCGCCTCTTTCTATCCCTCGTTATTTGAGTAACCATCCCTCTCTCTCCTCTCCACCTCTCTGCATTCAGTCTATGCATCTTAGCTCGGCAGGCAACACGACACCGGATGAATGTCAATGAATGACTGTTAAGCAAACTGACGCTGTGCTTGGTTTGAGTGCACAAAAAAAAAAAATCAACATTGTGATATCAGCGCTTATCTTTGCCTTCTCTTTCTCGCTCCCTGAGTTTTTCTACCTTTGCTTTAACTTGCTTTGGAGTATCCATGTAACACGAGGCAGACATGGATGGATGGATGGATGGATGGATGGATAATCTGTGCACAAACATGGGAAAAGGCAGGGTTTGAATGTGCTTTGGGCTGTGGGACTGTGAATAACCCCCCCCTCCTCCTCCTGGGGTCTCTGACCTGTGACCGACCCTCAGTTCAGGATTACCGTCTGAGAATTTGGATTATGGCGGTTCAGCTCCAACACCTGACTTCTCCCCCTGCGTGGACGAGCTGTGTGAAGAGGGAAAAGGACTTTTCATCTCCTGACTCCCCATCCTCAAACGTTCCCTCGGTGCTATTGAGTCAGAGCTCCCTCTAGTGGACGCAAACGGAGAAAAACCCACCGCCAACAGGAGAGTAAAGAAACTCCTTCACTCACTTTATCCTCAGTCCTTCAGGTACTCCATCATCCTGACAAAAAAAAGATGAAGATTTTAAAGATGCATAAGTTATCACCATCTATGATGACTAGTCAAGTGAAGCTTGTTTTAAATATTTAGTGAATGAAAAAAGATAAACCTATAAAACTCTGTGTTTGTTTGCCTTGTATACAGAATTTTGGGCGCATCGCTGCAGCGCCGGATGTGTTTTTTTATTTACATTTTTTTCATTTCAGCTGCCTTGGAAACACTCACAGACAAAAGCTTTTGCAGAAAGTGGCCAAAGTGAAGATTCAGAATCAACTTTATTTGAAATAAACTCACAGATTTAGTGCAGGATGTGTTGTTCCAGCACGAAGCGTCAGGATGAGTGTCCCGTTAGAGAAACCACGGGTGTGGAGAGCGTGCGTCTAAAAATGGAGACGTTTCAGGATGAATGTGCTGCCGTCAGCGTGTTTTCAGGATCACTGAGCAGAGACTTGTTCCTGTGTGGACAGATGGTGGATTTCTTCATCCTAGCAGCCAAACGTTGAGACAGAAACATATGGGCTCACCTGTGGAAAGGTGCTGCGCCCCCCCCAGGATGTTACCAGTTTATACAGAGGAGAGAATTTTGTTACTGAACAGAGTTAGTGCAAATATTTCTGAGCAGTAAAGTTAAACATCTGGTTCTTTTCAGTCGCTCAGGAACTCGACCAACTGAAACTCTGCGTTAAAGCTCTTTAATCGATTAGTGCAGCAGATAAACAAAAACATTAGTTTACTTGGTGATGGAAGCATGAAATTTGGTACAAATACTCTCTAAGGCAGTGATTCCCAACCTGTGGTCCGTGGCCCCCTGGTGGGCCGCGGAGATATTGCAAGTGGGCCGCCAAATCATTTTCTGAATTAGTCTGAATTTTAATGAAGGGTAATTATATAAAGATGCAAATGTACAGAATAATGTTTAAATATCAAAACTTGGTTACATTTGTAAGGATATTCAACATGTTCAAACGTTTGTATATAAGAAAAGTCCTTGAAGAAGGAAAGTTAAAGCCCAACATGTAACATGACCCCAAATTTAACAAAACCCTGAAATTTGATTAAACAATGTTTTATATCCCAAGACTATAATCACTGACCCAACATTTAACAAGTTGTTATATCGTGGGCAAATGACTTTTACCTTCTGGGCTCAGCATCTGTTACATCATTGACCAGTTTTCACATTTCAGGTTTTATTACATTTTTTTTTCTTACATTTCGGGTCTTTGTTACAAATCAAGCGCGAACAAGGCGCTATACAGCCCCCATAATTATATGGTCAGAGGTGGGCCGCGAAAAATTTTTGAGACTTAAAAGTGGGCCCTGAATTGGAAAAGGTTGGGAACCACTGATCTAAGGGTCACTCTTTGGAAAAATCATGGTACACATTCGAAAATTGTCTCTTTTTTCATTAATTTTGCTTCCTTCTGATAAATTTCCAAGTTTTTCCCAATTTTCTTGCCATTTTTTGTTGATTTTAATCATGTTTCAATCCTCTTTGCCACTTTTGGGTCATTTTCCCTCTTTTTATGACTCTCTTATAAGTTCTATTCCAACTTTCTTGCTAATTCTAACACCTTTGACCATTTTTTCCCATTACCTCTGTTTTTGTTTTTTTTTCTACACTTTTTGCTCCAAACTGACTTTTTCCCCCCAATTTTGTCTGAATAATCTGCAATTTTAAATTCCTTTTTTCAGCAATTTTTGCCACCTTCGACCAGGGGTTCCCAAACTTTTCCGCCTGTGACCCCCAAAATAGCAGCGTTAGAGACTGGTGACCCCCTGCTGTGGTACAACACTAATGGGACAATCCAAAAAACAGACAAAAACTAACAAAACCCTCCCTGAGGATACTTAATTTAACTGATCGATAGAAAATTTACAGACTAATGTGCACTTTGCTGAGTTCACGGCATCAAAGTTGAACAAAAAAATGTGAAAAACAGATAAAACATTTTCTGTTTGCATAATTTTATATTATCTTTAACCCCAATTTTTGCTTTTATTCTCACAATAATGGATAAAATGTTCATGAATTGTTCATAGTTTTCGATTTTTGGACACATTCCATGACCCCCTATCAATGTCTCGCGACCCCCAAAAGGGTCCCGACCCCCACTTTGGGAACCACTGCCTTAGACTAAACTTTATTTATTTTTATTGCCACTCTTTGCTGTTTTTCCCATATTTACTATTAAGATTGATTCTTTTGCAAAGGTAATTTTCTGCAGGTGTAGAGCAGAAAACATCAATTGCAAAAAATGTTTGGATCTAGTTTTCTGACACATTTGAGGTGAAGAAATGTTGCATTATCTGGGATGAGAACATTGAATTAGGTCATGTTGTGATTTAATCTAATTTGTGATGAATTGCTCGGCTCTAACTGTGAGTTTCACTTATTTCTGATTTTAAAGAGTTTCACCAGAGCCTGAAAGAGGATGAAAAGAACCAGATTCAGGAGGGTAAAGATGACAGATTAGGGCCAAAGAATATCTTGCATCAGTTTGAGGGGTGGGGTTTGTGTTTTTGAACGTTTATTGGGTAAATTTACGCCCAAACCCTGAAGTGGGCGGAGCTTTACAGGCAGCTTTTTAAAGACACAGAGACGATAATCAGAGAGACACAGCAGAAAGAAAGAGAGAGACAGAGTTATTGGAATGATTCTATTTTTGTTATTCCCCATTGAAAAGACATATTTAAAGGAATATTCCGTGTATGTATTGAATAACCTGTTTCCTGCCCAATCCCATGGTGAGCTGCAGCTGCGAGGTGGCGTCACACACTTCCCTCCGCAGCTGCGTCGAACCAGTGTTCTGAATTATTATATCATCATAAATAAATTATTTTTCTTGCCTATAAAAACAGAATGTTTCTTGTTTGCTTTCTGCCTGTTTGGATGCTCTGCACGTCGTGGAGGTTATTTCCTGAGTCTGTATTAATGAGCTTCTCTGGAGACGCCGCAGCGAACGCTCGCGCTAATTGGCGGTTTCTTTCCTCACAGAGAAGCACGAGACGCTCGCTCGGTTTGAGTCATTGTTTACATCGTTAGGACATTTTGTTTCACATTACTGATCATGTTCAGGAGGAAGAGACGACTCCAACGAATAGATTTACTGAAAAGAAGAAGAAGAAAACAGATTTACAATCCTGCTTTCAGTTTATTCAAATACTCAGAGTATCTTTTGGTTATCTGGCTTAACCAACCCGAAATTATTTCAAGATTTTATGTCTCATCTTTTGTAAAGACAGGCCAGTTTCTAACTCTTTCAAAACAACAGAAAAATGTCTGTGCTTTTCCTGACGTCATATTTCAACAATAAATATCTTCATTACATGTTTTTCCACTTCTTTAAATCAGTGAAGTGATTGATCTGGAGGTGAAAAGTTTCCCAAACTGATCATTTATCTTGAACTTAACCTTCCCAAACCTTTCTGAATTTTATCGACACAGCTTTTATTCCCACGTCTTCTTTAAAAATTTGCAGAAAATCAATCTTTTCCCTTTGCTAAGTTCTATAAAAAAATAATTCTGCTTTTATTTCTGCTTTAAAAAAGTCCTGAGTGATGGACAAACACCATTTAATCACGCTTCAAAAAACCTTTGAATTTTGCTTCCAATAGTTTTTTTTTTACTCTTTCAAAATAACAGAAAAATGTCTGTGCTTTTCCTGACATCATAGATAAACAATAAATGACTTATCACGTGTTTTTCCACTTCCTTGATACAGCTAAGTGATAAGTCTGTAGGTGGAAAGTTTCCCAAACTGATCATGTATCTTGAAAAATAACCGTTTCAATTCTGACCGCAGGAGCAAAAAAACTCTTATTTTGAAATGACCGGTATTTACAGACCATTTGTCAAATCCAAAACTTGAAAAAGTGACATAATTGTCAGATTCTCAAGTTTCCAATGGGCCCTGAATGTTTCATTTATGATGTTAGTAACATGTCCAAACTGTCCCGAGAAGACGTGAGGATTTTATCAACATAGTTTTAATTCTCATGTTTTCTTTGAATCAAACAACCAACATGAGGCCGAAATGATTCTGTTAACTGTAAAGAATGAATCCGTGCTGCAGGTGATTTTATTCAGAAGCAGCAGTTTTGCCTTTTTAGCTCCAGAGCGTCTGCAGTTGTTTCTGTTCTCGTTCAGTTTGTTGCTTCTGATGCAGCTCAGAGCAAAAATTTATTTCCATAATCAGTTGCGTTCACCTCCATGACGCAGGAACTCAGAGCCCTCTGCAAAAATAAACTCATGTAATTATCTGTCCAAGTCTGTGTGTGTGTGTGTGTGTGTGTGTGTGTGTGTGTGTGTGTGTGTGTGTGTGTGTGTGTGTGTGTGTGTGTGTGTGTGCTTGAACTGCTTTTTAACGAGGACCGTCGAGCGAATCATGCTTAAAGAGGACGTTTCTACAAACTGAGGACATTTCATTTTATCCTCAGTTTGTTTCAGGGTTGATTTATTTTAATATTTGAGTTTATGAAGGTCCTCACAATGATGGTAATGTGTGTGTGTGTGTGTGTGTGTGTGTGTGTGTGTGTGTGTGTGTGTGTGTGTGTGTGTGTGTGTGTGTGTGTGGAGGTGCTCTAACCAAACTTGTTCTGCAAAGTGTTTTATCTTTCAGCTCAGTAATGACATCCTCTCAGTTAATTACTTCCTTCCTACACACACACACACACACACACACACACACACACTCACAGACACACACACTCACAGACACACACACTCACCCTCTGTTATATCACAGTTTCTTTTTGTGCAACAGAGTCATCTAGTGGCTGTCAGACAGCAATGCACCAATAGATTGCAAAAAAAAAATACTGTTTTTTTTAAAAGCCACTGATAAGCCCAGAATTTTTCTTAAATATATATGAAAATGTTTATTTCTCAGATAAATGAGGCCTAAATTAAGCATGTAGAGGTTTTCCTGACTGAACTAAGTGATGAAAGTCCCAGTTTCTGCAGGTGTCTGAGAAATAGGGAAGATTTAAAGGAAGCAGAACAATCAGGGGTGAAAGCTGAAGGTTTGAAATGACAACATTCATTCATCAGGAACAATAAACTATCATTATTAAATAATTATTACTGTAATGAAGTTGAAGCAGATCAGTGCTGGTATCCACCGGTCTGTATAGAAAACACTGAGTCCAAGCCTGAGACAAAACCAGGACCTTTGAAAGGACCCGCTCTTCATCTCCCACCGTTTCCTTAAAATATAGAGATATCAAATTTGCCACTTTACCCTTTCAGTATGAAGTTTGTTCTTCCTTTAAACCACAAAAAAAGTTTTTTTTATTCCCATTTAATCTTTCACAAACAAGCTTTGTTGCACATGTACCTGCAGCTACACAGTGATGCAGCTGTTATAGAGTAGAGTCACCACTAGAGGTCAGCAGAGATGAGCTGATGAATTATTATTATTATTATTTTAATGCAAATGTAAAAGCATTTAATACAGATAATGTGGTTTAAACATGTTCACATGTAGATAAACATGAACATACCAGGAGAGGTCATGACCTGTGAGCACTGAGGGTGTGTGTGTGTGTGTGTGTGTGTGTGTGTGTGTGTGTGTGTGTGTGTGTGGGGAGCAATAACAGGAGATGTAATTAAATTCAAGCTTTTTAATATCTAGCTGTTCAGTAATCATTTCACTGAATCAGCTTACACACACACACACACACACACACACACACACACACACACACACACACACACCTGCACACACATTAGAAAAGTCTCTCGTTAGGGCCAAACTTTCAAACTCCCCTCTTCCTGTTTCTGACAGCAGAGAGCATGCTGGTATCTGCCACACACACACACACACACACACACACACACACACACACACACACACACACACAGAACAACCAGTACAGGAAACATCGACCGCAATCTCAACACAGAGAAACAGAAACACTGAGATTAAAAACTCACACTTCCAAATGATTTTCAAAATTAAAAGAACTGAGATAAAATATTCAGAAATAAAAATTTGATGAGGAATAGAAAAGTAAACAGTTGAAAAAAAGAGGGAGGAATGAGGGAGTGAAGTCATGAAGGGAGGAGGAAGAGGGAGGAGAGGAGGGAGGAGTAAAGCAAGTGCAGGAGAGAAGGAGAAAGAGCAGCAACATTTGAACACAAAGATAGAAACAGAGAGAAAAGAGGGACATTTACTGGATTATCAACACAATAATTATTTGGAGTACCTGAGAAGAAGGGGACACACACACACACACACACACACACACACACACACACACACACACACACACACTGCTGACTGATGGTCCTGTTGGATGGATCGTTCTCTTCATCTCCAGCTGCAGCTCTAGAAGATCGTCCTGCTCACACAGACATGCATTTCTTCTATGTGGTGAGTAATGTGTGTGTGTGTGTGTGTGTGTGTGTGTGTGTGTGTTTAGTTGCCATGCGCCTCCTCAGTCTTCATTTCTCGTTTCTGGAGCATCAAACTGCTGACAGCTTGTGATATTTTTCTGCTGATAAGTATAAAAATGTACTTCTTTCTGCAGAAATGTAAAGTTAATTCAAAGAAAGTATCAGATGATGTGATGACGTTTGTTTTTCCTTTTGTGTTGAGGCAGAAAAAGATAAAACAGCTGATATGTAAAAGAAGATATAAACTCAAAGAACAGTCTGGTACTTTATAATCTAATCGTCTGGTATGTAACGAATGTTAATCAGAGAAGTGTGAACCTTTGTCATCAGACTGACATTAATCTAATTTATGGCACATTTATTACACATTTACTACACATTTACTACACATTTACTACTGCTCTTATGAAACTTCATCTGCACTAGTTACATCACCACTTAATTATCTCATTAGAGTCTCATTTTTGGTAAAGTGGAGACCTATATATATATCACTCACCCTAAATCACCAAAGTATCTTTCCATCCATGAAAATATTAAAACACCCAGAATATATTCTTCATGTTTTATTGTGAGGACACGTACCTCCACTAATATGTGTGCAAATTTACAATAATACATACATACATACATACATACATACATACATACATACATACATACATACATACATACATGCATGCAAGTGATTTTTATACAGGGTATTGTACATATATTTATACACATGTACACATACGCACATACAAACATAAATACATTGAACATAAATACATACATACATACACACATACATACATACATACATGCAAGTGATTTTTATACAGGGTATTATACATATATGTATACACAAGTACACATACGCACATACAGACATAAATACATATAACATAAATACATACTTAAACACACATGCATACATACATACATACATACATACATGCATACATGCCAGGAATATTTATACAGGGTTTTATAAATAAATATGTATGCACACATACATACATAAATACTGTTAATACACAGACATACATACATAGTTACGTACATACATACTTACTTACATGCCAGGAATATTTATTAAGGGTTTTATAAATACATGTGTATTTATGTGTACACATAAATACATAAACATCCATATCTAAATCAACCAAGAACTTTTTAGCATCAGCAGTTTATTAGTTTATTATTGCTTCAGACTTCAGTCATCATCTGTACAGATTCATTCATTTGTACATCATAGTCAAAGACACAGTTATAAATGTTTTACTACATTTACATCTGTTTGGAAATAGTGTTTAACTGGTCACATGACCATAATAGCTCATTTGTCATTGGTGAATCCATAATTCATAAAGTATAAACAAAAGGTTAGTTAACACTTTTAAGAGGGTCATATTCATTTATTATAAAATATCATCACTGTGCTAAAAAGTGTGTGTGTAATATAAAGTGTTACGCTTTAGTCTGTGTAAACTTTCAGCACCAGGCCAACACACACCAACCATCAACAACCCAGGTCCAGATTATTTCATCTTAAATCAGTAAAAAGTCCTGATTATGAATTACCAGTTTGAAGTTTCTTCCTTCTGTTTAACTTTTACACTCACAGAAATCTGAGTTTAGGATGTTTCTCATTGTGTCTTCTCATTAACCTCAGACAGAGTTAATTATCCCAGATTATTCTCCATCACTAGAGTTTCAGACTGGAATAACTAAAACTTTCAGGTTTTTATTCTTCAGCAGAAATCTTAATTCCCCGTCGTCTTAGATCAGAATCTCTGTTTGGTTTCTTTCCCACCTCTGCCTGCAGCCATGTGTCCTCCCTCTGTGTTCCTGAGCCTAATGAGTCTGAACAGATTATTTCCATGGGTTTGGTGCACAGATAGGCTCAGCTCCAGCAGGAACCGGTGTTTTTGTGGCGACTGTCATTGGAGAGTGATTATTTTTAACCACACACAACATGGTTTCCTGAGAAACTGAGCTGCAGAGAGATTCACAAATTCTTGGCAACGTTTTCTCTGATAATAACGAAAAGGTCACAAGAATTTATTTTTCCTGAGAGGTTTCTGGTTTTTCAGCGTTAGTTTTCTCTAAATACCAAAAGGATCATGTTTACATGTTTCAGGCCGAGCAGGAAGAGTCTGAACTCTCTGGAGTTGGAGCGAAGGTGTCGTCAAGTGTGAGGGCAAAGTTTAAGATTCACTAACTGAAAAAAGTGTCGTCATTCTGTCAGGTTTAATGAGCGCAATAAAGACGGAAAGTCTCCACCCGCTTGGTTCACAATCTTTAAGAGTTCAAGAAGAAGAAAGCTGAGTTTTTAAATCTCAGGAGAAGAGACTGAACTTTTTTACTTTGCAGTGACAAAGTTTTTGGACGTGAAGGGAAAGTTTGAGGTCAGAGACATGAAATGAGATTTAGACCAAATTAATCACCAGGAAGAGAATCATTAAACTCCTTCCCTGAAATGATCCCTGTGGACCTTCAGAGAAATTAATCACTGAAATTAAACCCAAACGTTCCCACTTCACCAGATTAACACGTTTGTTGTTTGCAGGTTTTATTAAACAGAATTAAGCAGCGTTAATTTTACAGGAGTGGTGCTGTTGAGGGGAAAAGTTTGAGATTATTTTTAGATTATGGATGAGTTTCAAATGAAATGAAGTTCTCACTCTGCCTCATAAACAAACACAACTGCTGCTTTTATCTCTACAAATATTAAGATTAACTTTCTCAAGTTCCTTTCATTAGATAAGGATTCAAGGATTCAAAGGTTTTTATCGTCAATTTTTCTTTATAGACGTGACAAACAGAAAAGTCCAAATACTGTTACTCTCTCTCCATCCAATCTCGACATGAAATATAGAAAATAGAATTAAAATATAAATATAAATGTAAACATATAAGCTGAAAGCTGAAAAAGGATTGGAAGTGAATAAGTTTTATATCTTTTTGCTTCTTGTTGGAAATTTAAAAGATGATAATTGGTGATTTTACAGTTTGAGGGTTTGTTTGTTTGTTTGGTTCTCTTTTTTTTTTTTTGATTTTGTGCAAAGTTGCAAAGTGTCTTTGTTTGGACTCTCAGTTTGCTTATTGTTATTCTTTTACATTGTTCAATGTAAACCTGTTCTTTTATACATATCTTTCTTTATTGGACGTATTCATTAGTGACAATACAAAAGTTGAATGTAGTCGAGAAGATAGTTTTTCCATTTTATTTCTTTCATCCCTCCCTAATCCTTTCCAAGATGATAATATAAATATAATCAATTAAGAAAAATAAATAAATAAAGGGTGGTCTCATAAATCACAATCAGAAATATTAAAGGTCAAATATTTTATATGTCTCAGGAGGCTTGACTCAATATAAAATGTTATCGACTTGGGTTTAGAAATTATGTGATTTCTTTTCTGTATTTTTAATATTAAGTTATTTCCTTTCCATGTGTAAATCTTAATAACGAGCTCATTGATCTGAGAGTAAAAACCCTGGAGTCAAAGTGAGGAAGATGCTCCAGTTTCAGAGGATGATGATGATGGTGATGATGATGATGATGGTGAGAGGAAGAGTGGGGGGTTGGGTTAAGTGGAAACACAAGGGTGTGAGGAAGCGTGTTGTGGGGGGGGGGGTCAGCTCCTTCTCTGGTGTCACCTCCGGTGGGTCTCAGGTTTCCACAGAGTCAGAAAAACACTCGTGAGAGTGGATGGTTTTTCCTCCAACATGATGAGAGCAGCTGAGGTGGAGGTAGGACTGAGAAATAATGAGCTGATTATTTGTTTTCTGTTCCTGATTCCTGGAGAGTCTGCAGAGAAATTCAAAATAAGGAAA
>RPOG01005678.1:16765-29992 GCA_008086565.1 Thalassoma bifasciatum
TCAGCTCCTTCTCTGGTGTCACCTCCGGTGGGTCTCAGGTTTCCACAGAGTCAGAAAAACACTCGTGAGAGTGGATGGTTTTTCCTCCAACATGATGAGAGCAGCTGAGGTGGAGGTAGGACTGAGAAATAATGAGCTGATTATTTGTTTTCTGTTCCTGATTCCTGGAGAGTCTGCAGAGAAATTCAAAATAAGGAAATTTAACATCTGGATTCTTGTTAGAAACTGTAAAAGGCTCATGATGGTTTTGTTTTGGCGTCTGCTTCTTTCAGAGTTGTGTCTGTTGGGTCTTTGTTTAGTCTGCAGCTTTGTTTTAAAACTAAAAGACTCTCAGGTTGATAAATGCTCCTCTTGGGATCCTGTAGGCTCAGAAAACTTCTGTTGAGTTTTCTCCATTTTCAGCCTCTTCTGTGTTTGTGACTCAGAATTTGATGTAAATGTTCTTGTCTCAGCGTTAATACAGAACGTTTATGTTCTAATCAGCAGAAGTTTTAGTGTTGTTTTCATATTTTGACTTTCAAGCATTTCTGAATTTGCAGCAGATTTTTTCCAGATGTAAAATCATTCAGACTGTTCCAGGTTAATGGCATTTTTCATTTTTCGTGCAGATGTGAATGTTGTGGTTTGATTTATGAATCTCACTCTGCTGGAAAACAGAATTAACTCATTTATTCCAACCTCTCTGTCCTCATCAATCCTTTCAGCTGATGCCTTCATGGAGTCTGTGCAGTCATGTGTGTGCGTGTGTGTGTGTGTGTGTGTGTGTGTGTGTGTGTGTGTGTGTGTGTATGAATGCCAGTGCCTTCAGGGTGTCCTCATAAACTCTGTGTATAATCCCTGATCAGTTATATAAGCAGCGTTCAGCTTCCAGTGCCACCAGCTGCAGCTTCACTGCAGAGAAAGAAACTAGTTTTGTGCAGATCAATACTGAAATATTGATTTATAAGAAACAAGATCTTGATACTGTGAAATCAATTATCAAATCAAAATATCAGCAATTTTGTTACTTCAGTCATTTGGGGTCATGTTTATCATCGACAGTAAGAAAAAAAAAGAAACTAAACCAATGAGATCTCTTCTTACTGATGTGTGGTTGGTGGGAAAAAACTTTTTCTTCCACCTTCATGTAGAATGTGTAAGTGCAGAATGTGTGAGTGCAGAAAAAGTAAGTGCAGAATGCATAAATCTGGAATGAGTAAGTGCAGAATGTGTAAGTCTGGAATATATAAGCACAGATTGTGTAAGAGCAGAATGTGTAAGTGCAGATTGTGTAAGTGCAGATTGTGTAAGTGCAGAATGTGTAAGTGCAGATTGTGTAAGTGCAGAATGTGTAAGTGCAGATTGTGTAAGTGCAGAATGTGTTAGTCTGAATTGTGTAAGTGCAGATTGTGTAAGAGCAGATTGTGTAAGTGCAGAATGTGTAAGTGCAGATTGTGTAAGAGCATAATGCATGATAAAGAAGAGGAGGCTTCTCAAGACCTGGCCAATCAGAATAAAGTGGACTCGTAAGAAAAGGAGGGAGCCTTAAAGAAACAGTAGTTAGACTGAAGAAGCTAAAGTGACTTGAAAAGTGAAGCTTCATCATGAAGAGCTCCCCCTGCTGTTTGGCTGAAGAATTATCTATAAAGCCACCTCCTCAGCCTCCACCTCCAACAGATGAGACTTGGTCAGACTTTAAAATCAAAAAAACGGCAAAGAAACTTCTCTCAGACGTGATTTGTTACGTTTCAGTTCGTTTTTATTATTCTGATTTAGATTTATGACTTTAATAAAGATAAAACACACACACACTAACACAGGAGTCAGTGAACTAACCGTAAGTGAGAGTGTTTCCTTTAACCGTGTTTATACGCTCCACAGTACCAATCTATCACACACGTTTCTACGTTTGCAGCCAAGGGCGTATAAAACTCTGCTGCTGTTATAAAAAAAAGAGACAGAGCTGATGATAAGAGAAGTTTCCTCGAGTCGGGGATGTGGTCGAGAAGTTTGTTAATCAGTACGAACGAACGCTCTTATCAGAGTGTGTGTGTGTGTGTGTGTGTGTGTGTGTGACACAACGTAGAGGTGTGTGTATGATTTCCCCTCGAATGTGTCAGATTGGTGTGTGTTTGGTTCCCTCTGTCCTGGAGGAAGTGTCACAGGGAAACAGAGGAAACTTGATGAGACTCTGTGTGTTTTGATTCTTGTTTTCCTGGAGTTTTAAAACGGTAAAACCTGCTGCTGTTGCTCTTGGCGTCGCTCTGCTGAATCTCATGGAAAAACAAACCCTGGGAACCAGAGTTAGTTCGTCTCTAACTCCAGAGACGTGGATCCGTCCTCCCTGGATGTTTTTATTTTCCTGCACAAACGTCTGAGTCTGATTTTTTTCAGGCTGATTTTCCTGAAGCTGCAGGATCCTCCTGCTCTTTGGCTCCAACAGCAGGAAAACTCCCTCAGAGCAACAGTTTCAGACAAACAGCAGAGAAACAGGGAGGATGTGAAGGTGACTGAGCAACGCTGGAACCTGCAGGTGGAGATTCAGGTTCCTCAGAGCGAGGAGTCAAACAGGAACAAGAACCCAGCAACAAAAAACAGCAACACCAGGACACGAGCTGGTCGTCAGGAAAAACTGTTGATCGTCATTATTGGTTGGTTCATTGGTTTGAGGATTAGTTTGTTGGTTAGTTTAACAGGTGGTTGGTTGTTTGGCTGCATTGTTGATTAGTTGCTTATTGTTCATTGTTGGTTGCTTGGGAAGTTGGTTGAACTTGTTGCTGGATACGATGTTATTCTTGTTTTCTGTAATTTTCTAATGGTTTATTAGTTGGTGAGTGTGTTAATTGAAATTGTTGGTAGGCTGGTTGATTAGTTTTTGGTTAGTTGAGGTTTTCTGTTGACTCAACAAGAAGTTAGTTGTTTGGTTGTTGTTTATTAGTTGCATATGAGACCTTGTTGGTTGGTTGGTAAATTGGTTAAACTTGTTGGTTTGTCAAAAGCTTTTTTGGTTGGTTGGTTTGTTGGTTGAGGTTATCAGTTGGTTGGTTGTAAGGTTGCATGGCCAATAAGTTGCTTGTTAGAAATTTTTGGTTGGTTGGTGGTAAGCTGGTTGAAATTGTTGGTTCGTTAGTTGGTAACCATATTAGTTGGACTTGTTGGTTGGTTGGTTTGTTGGTTAGTTGCAAATGTTGCTTAAAAAGGTGTTAATCTTGATGTTTGGAACTTTGTAATGTCTGTTTAGTTTGTTGGACTTGTTGGTTGGTTGGTTGGTTGGTTTGTTGGTTAGTTGATTGGTTGAAGTTGTTTGTTGGTTGGTCGATTGGTTGGCTGTTTGGTTGCACAGTAAACTAGTTGCTTGATATAAATAGTTGGTTGGTTGAAAAAATGTTTTGGTTGAAATTGTTGTTTGGTTAGTTAGTAAGTTTATGGTTGATTGGTTTGTTGGTTGTTTGGTTGTGTGGTTGATTAGTTGCTTCTTAGACATTTTTGGTTGAACTTATTGGTTGGTTGGTTGAGGTTTTCAGCTGGTTCATCCGTTGGTTGGTTGGTTGGTTGAAATTGTTGTTTTGTTAGTTGGTAAGCATAATGGTTGGACTTGTTTGCTGGTTGGTTGGTTGATTGATTGGTTGGTAAGTTAAAAAAATGTTGGTTGGTTGGTTGGTTGAGGTTTTTGGTTGGTTAGTTGCAATTGTTGCTTGATAAGTTGTTAATCCTGGTTTTTGGCATTTTGAAATGGTTGTTTAGTTTGTTGAACTTGCTGGTTGGTTGGTTGGTTAGTTGGTAAGTATGTTGTTTAGCTCGTTGGTTGGTGGGTTAGTAGTAAAAAATTGTGTTGGTTGGTTAGCTGATTGGTTGAGATTATTTGTTGGTTGGTCAATTTGTTGTTTGTTTGATTGCACAGATAAAATTTTGGTTGGTCAAATTTTTTTGTGGTTTGTCATGGTTGAAAAAGTTGGTTGGTTCAGTTGAACTTGTTGGTTCTTGGATTAGTTCACCAGTTGGTTGTTTTGGTTGCACGGTTGATTAGATAGTTGGTTGAACTTGTTGGTTGCTTGGTTAGTCAAAAAAAGTGTTTATTGGTTGGTTGAGCTTTCAGGTTGGTTTGTTGGTTAGTTGAAATTTTTGCCTGATAAAGTGTTGATCTTGTTTTTTTGGGGCATTTTCATTCATTGGTTGGTTTTTTGATTGGTGGGTCCTTTGGTTTCACCAGCCTGGTTCAGTTTAACAGTAAATCTAACAATTACATACGACACTAACATCATTTTCAGGATTAGACTCAGTAAATAAAACCATTTACTCAGAGTTAGAGAAGAAGCAGAGAGAGTTTGTGTGAGTGATATTTCAGTGTGAGGTCAATAAGTCGTCAGATAATCAGACAGAGACTCTGATTTGAACCATCTGAAACGTAAACGCAGCAGAAAAAACTGGATCCTGATCCGTCTGGAACGTTCGCGCTGTCTCTTGGTGTCTCTGCTTGTTTCCCAGAGGACGCTGGGAAAAGCAAAGAGGAAATGCCAACGCCGACAGAGGAAACGAGATCGCAGCGAGGATATCGATAACGAGTCTCTCTCTCTTCTCTAAACAGGACGTTCACAAACACGCCCATCATCACCATCATCACCGTCATCACCATCAGCTTCATCATCACTCAGCTTCAGCCTCCACAAAACATCCTCCTCTCCAAAACTCTTAAACTCTCAAACTCGTCTGACAGCGAGGAATCAACAACTTCCTGTTCAAAGAGGAAGTGATATGAAGAGTTAGTCTGAGGTTACATCAGCGCCTGGTTCGTCCTAGAAAGAGTTAAGTTTTGGTTTCATACGACTAAAGTTAAACTGAGACACCGGCGTTTACGTCTGTGGATGTGAATATGTCACAACGTCATCAGCGAATGGTTGAGCAGCTTCCAGATCTTTGTGTTTACATCAGAAGTTTGGATCTTAATCTGAAGAAAAACCACAGAAACTTGAATTAAATATAAAGATTTTGGTTTCATGTCTTAGTAGTTAAGGCGACAAGCGTGACCTGACACAGCCGCTAACTCACCGCCATGAGGTCACAAAGCCATTTCCTCCTGATTGGATAACATCTAAATTCCACCTTAACGTCTTTTACAGACATTCCTCAGCTGAAGTTTTACTCTGAAACTGTTGAAACTTAAACACAGGATGAATGTGTCTCCATCGGGGACAGAGAAACTCACAAACCTTCTGCTGTTCATTCAGGATTTGTTGGTTTTAAACAAAGAGAATTTAATCTGTTTAATGTGTCGCTGACATGATAACAGAGTCATTAATCAACCAGAGGATTGTTTATTTCATTCTATCAGGAGTTATGATGTAACGTCCTCTTTTCTAACCACACCACTGAAAACTGTTTTCATTTCTGTCACAGAGAGTTAAAGTCACTCAGGGTTCGTTTAAGACGCTTGTTCTTTTCCTCCTTTGATGCAGAGAGATTGTTCTTATTTGGTTTCATATATTGAGGCAGTGATTAAAAACAGAGGAGTCTAAAAGCCACAGTTCAGAGAGAGATTTAGTCTTTTCTTCTGAACAAGAGAACAGAGTCAAGGATTATCACAGAAAAGTGTCTTTGGAGCCAAAACACACTTAACTGCCCTTTTTGACTCCAGTTTACAGAATTAGGTGTCCATTTTGGAGCCAAAATACACACAAAAGTGTCCTTTTTGGGCCCAAAACATACACTTGAGCGCCCTCTAGCGATCTAAAATACACTTTAGAGTGACCTATTTGGACCTCAAACACACATGATATACAGTAAGTGCCCTCTGAGAACTGTAGTACACATAAGGGCACTATTGGGGGCCAAAATTTAAAGTGTCGCTTTTGGAGTCAAATATATAGTGAAATCACCTTTTGGGACCCAAAACATTCACTCTAATGCCCTCTTGTGAGCCAATTACACTTTTAAGAGCCCTATTTACACCAAAACACACATGACACAAGTGCTCTCTGGGAGCTGTAATACACAAAAGTGTCCTCTTGAGAGTTGAATTACACAAAAAAGTGCTTTTGGCAGTCAGAATACAGAAAAGTGCTCTCTTGGGAGCCAAAAATATATTGTCAAGCGACCTCTCAGGAGCTAAATTACACAAAAGTGCTTCTTTTGGAACAGAAAAACACACTTAAGTGCCAACTTTGGCAGTCTGAATACACTAAAGTGTGCTCCTGTGAGCCAAAAATATGTGTTAAAGATCCCTCTTCACAGCTAAATTACACAGAAATGTCCTCATGGCAGCCAGAAAACACTCTAAAATGCTTAAGTAGGGTTAGGGGTTGGAGCCAAAGTGCACAAAGGGCCATCTTGGGACCCAAAACAGAGACAGGAGTGTCCAGGGAGCCTAAGTAGATGTTTAAGTCTTTGGAGCCAAAACAAACTTCAGGACTGGTCCAAGCAAATTTACATGGATGTTTCCCTGAAATGTTCATTAATGTTCCCAGTTCCTTTGAATAAAAATGGTCACAACACGCTGAAAATAAAGCTGAAAACCCTATTTCGGTGTTTTTAGAACAAGATTAGTAGCAGTAGTTCTTCTGTTGGCGTTGATTTTGGCGCCCCCTGTGGTGAAAGCGTTCTAGTGTAACCCATTTTTTCTCAGTGGTGTTGATTTAAATCACAGTTATTTTAATGTCATATGATTCATAAATCTATGACTGAATTATAACAGAGCAAAAACAGCTTGTGGTGTTTTTAGACCTCAGTAGTTTTTCAGGAAGCGTCGCCGCGCTGACAGCTCTGACCCCCTCGCTCGCTCGCCGTGGCGGTCAGGAGCATCCATCACAGGATGAAAGTGTCGCTGGGATGTGGCGGCGTTTCTGAGCGGGCGCAGAGTCGTCCACGGGGAAAAGAGAGGAAACGTGGAAAATGCCAGCGTGCACTTTGATCAGGAGCTGAACCGTCTGTGATTTCCTCCAAACTGACGCCGTGATGTCACAACAGTCACATGACCCTCGGTCAGTGACGGTGACTCTTCAGGCTCTTCCTCAAACACATGTTTGGACTCAGCTCGTCTCCTGAATAAATTCCTGGAAGGTTTTTGCTCTGATTCCTCGTCTGTGATAAGTTTCCTGATGATTGTGTAACGTCTCTAAGTCGCACTAAGACGAGGAGAAAACATTAAAGTCAAATCTGAGAAACAAATCTCCTTAAAGCAGGGAAACAGCTCAGAGCATCAAACGTTTCTGGATTTAAAACCAAAAAGTCCGGATTTTCAGAAACTCATATAACTTTGGAAAAAAACTCTTTAGCTTTCAGATAAAAAAACCAAAACCAACAGGAGTCAAAGTCAGAGATTTATCTGATTTTTCTGACATCAGAGTGACAGAGCGAGGACTCACTCAGCTGTTTTTAAAGATGTTTCTGTCTGAAGCTGATGTTGAATCCAACAGACACTTGGGAAAAACATCTGCAAAATGAAAAAGTAGAATTTAAGATTTTGAGCCTTTCGCTTGTGTTTTAGTCATTTGTAGTTTTTGGGCGTCTGGCTCATCAGAATCAGAATCAGAATCAGAATCAGGATTACTTTATTCAAGGATTCAAGGAGTTTTATTGTCATTCAACCCATGTAAAACATGGGTGGGATGAAATGAGGTTACCCTGGTCCCGGAGCAAACCCAGTCATAGAAATGGGAATAATAAATATATACAAATATACAATAAAAAAGAGAATAAAAGAAGAACACAGTCAACTAGCGTTTTTAACAAGTAGACAGGATAAAAAATAAACTGTGCAAAAATTGCAGTGTCCCGTCAAGGGAGATTAGTGCTGCAGCCAGAACACACAAAGGACAAGAGACAATGACAATAAGACCCAATTAAAGTCTAAAATACAGAAATGATACACAACACAGTGACTAAAAAGAAGTAGGATGAAGGCGATGACCATGTTTAGACCCGAGCTCAAACCAAAAAATGGAAAGTAACAAACAAGTTAATGCAGAAAAGTGCGAAGTGTGAAAGTGCAAATAGGGCAACAATGATGATAGTGCAAGAGAAACATGAGCAACCAACAAACTAATTGCCATTAAGTAAATGAGTTGCACTGGGGATAAAAGAGCCCTGAAATCTTTTAGTCCTCCTCTTAGGAACCTAAAACGACGCCCAGAGGGAAAAAGCTCAAACTCGATTTTAAGCGGATGATTACAACGATCTAAAATGACATAAACCTTCCTCAGACCTGTCTGTTATAGAAAGAAATCAGATTTTTCCAGCTGTTTAATCACGTTTTATCATTTACCCTGTTTGGTCCAGTCAGACCTGATCATGAAATTAAGAATTAGAATTTAGACTTAACCTCTTTTAGTGTTCATTATCTCATTGTTATTTGCGTATTAAGACCAGTCAGATATCTGGAGTTGAAACTTTTTAATATCACTTTGAAAGTCTTCACAGTCCTTTGTCTTTGGTTTAATCTTAATAAAAAGTCAGGAGTTTAAGGGAACAGTGTTGAATGTAATGCGGTTTCAAAGTTCAACAAATAGAAGAGTGGAAACAACAAAGTGAGAAGTTTTCAGGAGCTGAAAAAGGAAATAATAAATCAGAGAGTTCAGAGTTTCCTCTCAGACCTGAGGGCGCAGAGAGAAACATTTTTATCCTTCACTTTACTCTGTTACTGTTGGACACGCTCACACAGGTATATTTAGCAGCAAACACACCTGGGGCCGTCAGTAATGAGGCGTTCAGGTACCTGTACGTGACCGTAGCGTTCAGTCAGGCACCGTGAGGCTTCGTGTTGGAGCATTTATTAAAGATTAAATCAGCAGCTGTGACCTGAGTTTCCTCCAGCAGCTCTAAGAACAGTTTCCTCTCTGATTTTACTTCATGTTTGTGTTTTTCTGAACATTAATCCTCAGGTTATTGATCAGAGTCAGTCTCTGAAATTTCTTTATTAAAGTGGAGCTGGTTTGTTTCTGAAGCTCTTATCTTCAGAGACGCTGAGAGATAAAGAATAATTAACCTCTGAGTCACAGTCCATCAGGCTGATCTGTGATGTCTGACACTTTTACCAGAAATACACATGAAAACAGACCTTATCACATGTTTAACCTCAAAAGACCTTCGCTCTGAAAACTGGATTAAAAGAAAGATGAAACTTCAAACATGAATCATCCTGAGTGAAGGTTTTTCTGTTGTAGTAACAAGCTGAGCCTGTAGGTGGAGCTGTAGCCACTGAAATCCAACAGTTTACAGTGTGTGTGTGTGTGTGTGTGTGTGTGTGTGTGTGTGTGTGCTGCCTGTTAATCATTCATCCGGTTTTTACCAACAAACACATAAAACAGCCTCAAAGCTTCATCTGTGACCTGGAAATGTACGTTCATGTACGGGAAGCAGGGAGGGTCAAAGCTGGAAATAGGCGAGGAGGGAACGGGAAGATTACACACACACACACACACACACACACACACACACACACACACACACACACACACACACAGTGACCACCACATAATTTCATGTGGTCAAAGGAAGATTTTTGATAAAACTCAAAGCAAACGTCCTTTTTCCTGCACACATTCCTCCTATAATTTATTTTTATTTTTCCTATAATAAATCAAAGCTGAACTAAACTGAACATTATTCTGATTATTCACCAACCTGTCAAATCATGAAGCCTGAACGTGTCACGACCCCAAAAACACAGACGGCTCCTTTTCTCAGATCAAAACTGAAAACCAAAGATGTTTGGATTGACACTGAAATATTGGAACCTCAGTCTAATTCCTGATCTTTATACTCTAGAATTAATTCTCAAATTAGAATATGAATATTTTGATACTTAAGTTATGTGAGGTAAAGTTTATCATTAAGGGGAACAAAGGAAAGAAGCTGAACTGTTGAGGTTTTGTCTAAATGTTACGTGTTTGGTGAGAACTACTGTTTCTTCCACCTGCATAAGAAATATTAAAGTGTGGTATGAATGAATGTACAAGTGCTGCATAAATGTGTTTGTATTGAAGGTGTAAGTGCAAAAAGTATGAATGTGTAAGCACAGACTAAAAGAAAAAAATAGATATATATTTAGATAGATTTTCTGTTGCTTTAATTCTGAACCATTAGTTATATTTTTTGCCTTGCTCCAAACAAAATAAGAATGAAGTCCTCTCTTCTTTTGTTTACAAAACAACACTAAAGAAAATCTTTATTTTTGTTTTCTTAACCAAGATTTTAGTTCATTGCTATTATTTATATTTATGCATTGGTCAAAATAAAACAAGGATGATGACATTTGATTACAAGAGAACATCAAATAAATTCCTCTTTCTTTTTCTTTTCTTTAATTTTTTTTTTTTACAAAGCTTTTAGTTAAACAGGCATGATTTATATTTTTGCATATTTTGAGTCATGGGTTAATTTTGCAGAAAAATGTTCACTTTAACCCTGTGGTCAAAGTGGTCACTACAGTAAACACCTATTTAAAAGTTATTTACTCCTAAATTTAATGATTCATGTGGTGGAAATTCATATTAGTCTGTGTCAGGATATTTTTATTCTTCTTAGGGCCTGAAAAAATGTTTTCAATTCTTTTTCCAAATATATATATTTTTTAAAAAAAAGTTATAGACAAACATTTGAGGGTAAAACTGCGTAATAACTATAAGTTATTCAGTATTAAAATGGATGAAAGAGTTAAAATGTTTCACAAAGCATTAAAAAAATAAAAAAACACTCAAGGGAAAAATCCAGACACTGACTTTTATAATTCAGGCATCAAAGGGTTAAAGTATCTCTGAGTATTTTTCAGCTCCTCCGTCCTCTTTTTGAGTTTTCAGAGTTTGGTCCCTGATGTCAGAAATCACTGTCTCATTAAATATTTAATGAGTGATATTTAAAGTTGAGGTAAAACGTAGATGAACTGAGATGAAACCTGGAATGTTGTAGAAGTTTCTTGAAGCTGAAAACTGTGAATCAAAGTGAAAAAGTTTCATTTCCTGTGTTTAGTCTCCTTCTCTGGTTGTGTTTGTGATGTTTTCCTCCTGTGAAGTTTTCACTCTGTGTTTACGTCTCCTCATTCCTCCCTGAACTTCATTAGATAATCCAGGGTCACCACCTCTGACCTCTGACCTCTGAGTCAGGAGGGCGCCGTGTGATCTGCTGACGTTTTCACCCACAGCTGGAGCGCTGACAGATGTTTTCCAGAAAAACTGCACAAACACACACACACACACAGATGCAGCTGCAGAGAAGAGTTTTCTGCAGGATTTAGTCCATTTATTGATTTATGGAGCAGATTAAGATTCCTCCAACAGCCTGAAGTAAACACATACGCAGATGTTAGAAACTGTAAAACTACATTTCAACGACTAACAGACGACTGGAGGTCAACTCAGGACCTGACTGTAGCAGTAAAACATGAAATTAGATTAAAAAAAGATGTGCTTCAGACCCATCAGCGAGATTCAACCCATAAAGACTACATCCCCCATGATCCTTTGCTTTCCAAAAACATCCTTTGGAGAAAAAGAAGTTTGGGCTGGTGTAACTTCATGGTTTTAGGGTTTTAGTTTCCAGGTAGAAATGTGAGTATTCAGAAATCTGATTCAGTGTCTCTGACTCTCCTGTTCCTCTTTTTTATGGCGACGTCTTTTATGGTGATTTTGTTCTTGGAATCTTTGGGATTCTTTTTGTTTCTTTGTCCCGTTTTTATCCTCAGATGTGCTTTAAAGTTGCACAAAAATGTTCTTATCCTCCGCTTTGCAAGAGTGAAATGTCTGATTCTGGTGCTTTCGTGGTGATACGACGTTCCACAGCGCCCTCTATTGACTAAAAACTGCACCTACTTTGAGCTAAATGCATGACATTTTTTGTGCATAACCATCATGCCAAGACTTACAAAAAAATATTTTTTTTTTTCAAGGGTAGTGAATTTTGAACAGGAAGTTTGAGTTGAGTGTTGTACTCTGATGATTTCTAGGCTGTGTATTTACAAAAACAAGTCCCACCTCTTATTTTATATGTCTACACAACAACAAAGAAAAGTTATCAAAGGTTTTTTTTCCATAATCCAGTGGGCGTGGCCAGAGGAGGTACAAACATGACATTTTTTTCACATACTCTGATTTGCTCGAATTTTTTGTGCACAACTTTCGTGCCAAGACTTCAAAAACTTCTTTCACAAACAAAGTGAATTCAAAACAGGACGTTCAGAAACTTTAGTGAAAGTTGGATGTTGATGTTTTTTGGGGTTGGTGTTTGAATGCACTCGTCCCACAGTTTTTTTCACATTATCTTCAAATCGGATGCATCTGTACTGGACACATTGATGATGAAAAGTTATTGAAGGATCTTTTCTAACTCAGTGGGTGTTGACGTTGTTTTTGCCATCGTGTAAACCTGAGCAGCTCTGATGTTGGATCAAGATCCAAACACACACAGATGTACGGACCTTATTGCTGCGTACGACTTTAATTGTTTTTGGTTTTTACTCCTCCTTCTCTTGTTTCTACTCCCTCTCTCCCTCCACGTCTGAGGGTGAAACTGTCTCTGACACACAAACTATTTATGCTGTGATTTAATTCTTTGTTTACAGCTTCTTTCCTCGCTGCTTTACCTCCTTTATTCTCATGTTTCATTCTTTTATTCCTCCTTCACTCTCCTTCCTCTCCTCATATGTTTGATTTCTCATTAACACATTATTTTCTTTTCCTCCTTCTTTTATTGCTCGTTTGTCTTCCCTTCAGTCTCTCTCTCTCTCTCTCTCTCTCTCTCTCTCTTGTTTATATTCTCAGCTCTTAAAGTCCAGTCAGCACAACTTGCTCCTCCTCTTCTCTTAATCTATCTCACTCCTCACCCCTCCCTCCCTCTCTCTCTCTCTCTCTCTCTCTCTCTCTCTCCCTCATTCTCTCGCTCGCTGCTTCTTTAACCTCAGAGTCTGATTCGGCTCAGACGAGTGTGTGTGAGTGTGTGTGTGAGTGAGTGTGTGTCTGAACTAACTGTGGATAAAAGGAGCTGAGAGATCGACCAGGACTCAGAGAGAGAGAGAGAGAGAGAGAGAGAGAGAGAGACGCCCAAACACAGGTACTAGAGTGTGTGTGTGTTTATATACCTGTGTGTGAGAGTAAAGTGCACTTTGACATCTCATGAAAACCTGAACATGATGCTGTGTGTGTGTGTGTGTGTGTGTGTGTGTGTGTGTGTGTGTGTTACTTCTGCTGATTTCAGCTCACTACAGCTGACTTAACTGAGGGTGTAATGTCATGTTCAGCGATGAAGACTCATCTTTAAGTGTGT
>RPOG01005679.1:0-23684 GCA_008086565.1 Thalassoma bifasciatum
CTTCTTCTTCATGTTATATTTTAGCATCTCCATCCTTTCATCTCCTTCCTCCTCGCACAGCTCCAGGCTCGCGTGTCGTTGCACGGCGGGGAAGCTTGGAGGCGAAACCAACCGCTGCTTTTACTGTAAATGTCAAAAAACTCGCCAAGTACCAAAGGCGGAGAATGACTTCACATCAGGGCGACGTCGTGCAAGAATGATGCGCTTCTTCTGCGGCGTTTTTTCCCATCAAAGCAGCAAACGAGGAGAAAGAGAGAGAGAGAGAGGGAATAAAAAATAAAGGCATCCTATATTCTTCAGGATTTTTTTTTTCTCCTCTTTCGCCTTTTCTAATCTGCGATGCAAAAGAATTAAAGCATGCAGCCGAGCTGTTATCTCCTGCACACAGCACGACAGAAAGAGAATAGGCAAGAGCTGAATAATGAATCAAACACGCTCCAAAGCCGCCACTTTCTTATACTTCACCTTAAATATTGAGAGGCCTACTTCTCGCCGTCTTTCAGGCGAACGCGGGAAACTTTCAGGAATCAGGGTGGAGGAAGGAGAGAGTCTCCATCCTCCGTTTGTTTCTGCCTCTGACTCTGACTGATGTTGTTTTGCAGTTTTTTTACACCCCGCTCGCCTGCTGACATTTTGCATAATGCGGAGCGAGCGGCTGCCGGCTGAGGATGATCTAAGCAGCTGGACGGCGGCTGATGAATGCTGGGAAGTCGCAGCAGGAGGAAGGTGATGGATGGAGGGAGAGGCCGGCTGCGGCTTGGGGCGGAGTTTGTAAAAAGTGCAAACTTAATCAGGATGAGCGTGTGAGTGTGTGTGTGTGTGTGTTGAGTCGTTTGTCTCTGCGGCGGGCGGCGGAGATAACGGCTGATTATTCCTCATGTGTCTGCACGTCACGCTGGATGTATGAAGAGACGCTGCAGACGCTGCAGGTGTAGATGCAGGTAACGTTTGCTCAAACTCACAGATAGAATCAGAAAAAAAAAAATCATATCTGTGATGAAGCAGCTCGTCTTTACAAACACAGGTTTCAGTTTCATGTCTGAATCTTTCCTTCAGCTTCATCAGATTTTAAGATTATTCATTGTTTACACTTCTTCCACCTTTTTTTAAAAGGATTATTCCAATATTTATTTATCTGGCAATTGCTGCTTAGACATTCTGAGTTGATAAGGAATCCGATATTTGGTTTAGAAACTTACTTTGAGGATTTATTGGTCAAAATTGGTGGAAACTTTGCAGGATGTGAGAGTTAAAGATGTCGATGAGATTGTTTTTTTTGTACTGTAGGATTAAAAAAAGAGAGATAAAAGGACTTAAAGAATGTGATGAGAGATGGATGTAGAGATGGGAGATTTTATTTTCCAGTCTTATTCTCAGAACTTCTCTTAAATGGAGCCGGTCTCCAGAGACGCTCCTGCTCACAGAAAGGTCGAATGAAAAACAGAGGCAGGAATAAAAACATCTCCTCCCCCTCCATCCTTCAGTGAATCTGCATATCTAACGAGCGTGGAGGTGACTTTAACGACCCGGCCACGCTGGGCGCCAGCCAATTACAGCTCTCTCTCTCTCTCTGTGTCCTCCATCTGAACATCTGGTTTGAATCCGTGTCCGCCTGCTGTAATGTTGACCGAGCTGACGGGTCTATTAGGAGCACAGTGTGTGTGTGAGTGTGTGTGTGTGTGAGTGTGTGTGTTCAGGAAATGACACGGCAGCAGCAGGTACACAGGCGCTCTTGGAGCAGCCGTCCAAACCGATCAGACAGAACCTGAACGAAGCGTGAAAGCCGCTCAAGTCGTGTTCAGGGACTCGATCAGCTGCTGTGAAACTCTGCCAGGCACTTTGTCCAACATCAGGCGGGATTTTACCGTCATTACCAGGTCAATAAAAACCTTTTTCAGCTTTAAAAACTGACCTCAGATCAAGTCGGAGTGATCTGTGGACTTTACTTTATGCAAATGGAAGTGATTAGAGAAGGATGAGTGGTTTGAATTCAGCAAATTCAGCTTCAGAGGTTCATTTTCAAAGGGCTCTTTTTGCAATAAATCACCAAATTCTGTCTCAAAGTTGGAAACCTGAATGCTTGATATCAAACATCGAATTCAGATTTGATTGTTGGTAACGACACTTGTAAAGAAAAATGGCCTTTTCGTCCTAAAACCCAGAGTTTTAGTCGAGTTTTAGCATTTTGCAAGAATTAGAAGTACAAGACTAAAAGTGTGTGAGCTCCGTCTCAGCTCCAGCAATCAAAATCTCTCCACAGCAGAAACTTTGATTTTAGCTGGACACGTTAAAAGAAGTGAAATAACTGGTGGAATGATTCCTTAAATTTGCATTGGGTGAGTTTAAAATCTGGGAATGCAGCGCCCCAAAAGGCTGGCTCGCCAAATGTTGGTGAGCTATACCGCAACTTATCTTTTATACGCTTTTTTTTTTGTCTAAAGTGAAAAATTTGCAGCTTAATTTCAAACAAGTTGTTGCAAATCTCATGTTTCTATTCAGTAAACAAGAATAAGGTGCATTGCAAGAGTTTAAACTTGGACTGAGTGATTTGCAAACACTTATCTGAATGCAATTATTATCCCCTTTATTGCATTCGCGATTGACTGTAGAGTTATTTTTGGGTTCCTCATCTTATGTGTTGTCGAAATAAATTGCTATATTGAAGAGTTATGATATACTTTCGCTATCCTTGTTTGGTGTTTTGTATAATATAGAATTATTAAACATAGAGTGAATCATTTCAAGCCTTTATTTCTTGAAATGACGATGATTACGGCTTACAGATAATGAACATAATTTATTGTATAAGATCAATAAGAGCAGATATATTGAAAATAAATGTGAGGCCTCTGAGGAGTTTTGCTGCTTTCTGACCATTTTAAAAGTTTTCGCCCATTTTCTTCCATTTTTGCCACCTTAAATGTAGTTTTAGTTCCACTTCTTGCCAATTTTTGCAACTTTTTGCCATTGAGTAACACTCGAGTAAAACATAAAACATCTGCAAAAATCAAAGATAAAGTCTGACACATTTGAAGTTAAAGACAAATTGCACACTGTGATTAGAATATTGCAGCAGGCCATACTGTGGTTTAACTTAATTTGCAATTAATTTCCTAGCTCGAGTATATACATCTCTGCATCTTATTTTTGCTTTAATCCAATATCAAGCAGAATATTTTCTTCCTGCACAGGACAAATTATTTATATCACTTTTTTCATGTGACTCAAGCTTGCAGATGAATAAAGTTTTGCAAAAAGTGTTTTATTAGACTCAGAGAAGTTGGAAAATAGCAGCAAAAGCACAACACTTTAAGACCCCTAGTTGGTTTTTAAGTTTGTCCAAATGAAGAAGTTATCACTATTATTTGAGTTTCAAACACAAGGAAAGCAGAAAGAAAAATCTACAGGTGTGAGAAATGAGTTAAGAGGACACTGATGTGAGATAAAAGTTGCACATTTTCAGGTTTTTACTCTCATTTTATTCTTTTTTTGTGCTCGAATGATTCCTTTATCAGACGAATATTAGATCAGTGGTTTGAGAGTTAAAAATACTCCAGAGTAGTGCGCCCACCTCGTTCTTGGTTTCAGGTGTTCATAAATAAATGTGGCGGCTGCAGTACGAGTCTAAATGCCTCCTTTAGACAGATGTGTCTTCGGAGCGTGCTCAGTAGCTCCGCGGGGTGAATTTCGGTGAAAAACTGTGAGCTTAATGGCGCTGCCTGCTTGAGTAATGGTTGACGACGGTTGGAGGAGGTAAGAGCTGATGCAGTGGCACCTAAAGCTGCTGCTGTTTAACATATGGCCGTGTGCTAATGGAGCCCTCCAGACGCTCCTGTCTCCATTGTTAAGTGGCAGCGCTGAACTTCCAGCCAGCGACGTGAGACTTCGCAGCTTCCCGGAGAAGATAATCTGATGTTAATTACCATGGGGTGCCAATAAATCACCCACAATCATGTCATAAACATGAAGGGGCCCTTCATGCATCATTATAACTTCGCGGAGACGAGCTCCAGCTCCAGCCCTTCGCCGTGACACCCGCCGCTTTGCATAAGAAGTCCCTTCATTATCCCGCCCCCATCATTTCCCTCACATGACAGCTCAGCTTCTTCTTTAAGAGCCTCCATCATGTCTTTCCCTGCATTTACCCGCGTCATGCCGTGTCAGATTATCGGAGCGGCTCCTGACTCCATAAAGCCCAGATAATGCGAGCAGGAGGACAGAGGCTGCAGGTAATTACACGGCGCTCAGCTCTTCATTACAATCCATTACTCCAGTGATGAATTTAGGAACATTTTATCAACTGATTAATTCAATTTGCATTTAAATCAAACATCCCGCGACTTTCTATATCCTCTTAAGGCTTGTCAGGGTCATGGGGAAGCTGTGCTCCCAGCATGCTTTAGGGTCAGAGGCAGAGCGAGGAGAAAGTCTGGATAAGGGAGCAGTTAGTGTAAGAGACGTCAAATCTAAAATGAGTGAGCTGTGCTCCTTAAAGTCAAGGATCCACATCATCATCATCATGTGAAGAGCTGCTGCTTCAGTCTGAGACCTATCATCAAATATTGATGTCAGAAATTACTGCAAATTATCAGCTTTGACCCACTCAGGCTGTTTGAAAGCGAGAAGGAGAAGCTGCTCTCCACTTGTAATGAATTTATCTTTTATTTTCAGTTCTGTTCAGAAACCTGAGCCCTGTTTTAGACTTTTAGACGTCTGGGAGACTACGAGGTATGAAAAGTGTTAAAACTACTGCAGCAGATTTCTTCAGACTCTTATATCTGCTCTCGATCAAAGGTCTCACATTGATTCCAACAGATGTGAGACTGTTAAACCATTGACTGTTTATAGAATGAACAAAGTGGCTCCGTCTTTTACTATTGTACAGTTTTGAAGCCAAAAAAGTCCCGTTACTGGAGCCGTCATCGTGCAGCCAGAGTCTGTGCAGTAGAGAATTTGGGTAGAACCAGGTGGTAAAAAAGCAAAAAACATATGTATTTATTTTTCTTTTGATGGTCTAATCACTTTCCCAAAGTTTCTTATATCCCTGATAAACACTACTCACGAACAGCAGCTGTCAATCATCATAAAACTAAACTTATAACCCAGTTTTCAACGTCTAATAACTAACGAAAAACAAAACTTGAACACAATGCAGCCAAATAACATCTTCATATCACTGCAGCGTAAGGATGTGAGAAACATTTCTACGAGGTGTAATCATTTTTTAAGTTTTACCACCTCTCAACTGGAATGCATGAGGAGACTGAGATTTTGAGCTATACTGCAACCAGCCACCAGGGGGAGCAGTTTTTGTGGAGACCTCAGTTAGAGCTAAATGTCACGGCGTCCACTGATTATACAGTCTATGGGTCAAACATAACCCTTAAACTTTAAATGTCCATGAAACCAAAATCAAAAATATTCCAACTGAGCCCGGAAGGAGATCACAGGAGGTGAGTAACGCCAGAAATACATCAGGTAGTAAGAAGTTTCCTTTTCATCGGTTACTAGGCATTAAAAACTGGGTTTAAGTCACATTCCACGATGATTGGCAGCTGCCATTGTGTAGGGTTTTTATTTGGAAATACTTAGATATTTCAGGAAGGAGCAAGGAAGAGATTACACTTGCCAAAGAAAAAAATAAATAGATTTTTTTACTCTTTTTGTTACCAGGTTCCACTCAGATTCTCTATCGTCTCTACTGTGCACACTCTTGCTGCAATGGTGGCTCTTTTGGCTTAAACTGTGCAAAAGTAAAAGGTGGAGGTGGAGCTCTGTTGTCCATTCTGTATCTATGTCCAGTTCATAGGCATCAACTAAACTGCCAGACCATCAGTGTGTCAAATTCGTTTAAGTTTACGGCAACAAAAACCTGAAAATTCCCAGTGTTCAGAAACTTTCACTTTGCATTTGAGAAAGATGTGATTCCTGACATCAACCTTTTTTGGACTTTAACAGAGACACATCTTGGTTTAACAACAATCTGAGAACATTATTATGATCATGCTGCACTTGAGAATCTTTTTTTTCCCACTATAAACTGATATAAAGTGGGAGCCAGGATGAGATGGTTTCCTGAGCTGTGAGTTTGAAACCCCCTGTTCCTCAGGCTGATTAGACACCGTGGCGTGACTGACTCACTTACGTCACCGCTCTCGTGACAAAGCAAACGGAGCCTGTTTGAGATGTCGTGATTAAACATCATCTGCGTGCATAACTTTATCTTTCATCTGGAAGGATATTAACTGTGACTGTGACGTCAACACGGCACAACAGTCACATGAAAACTGTGTCACGAGTGATGTGAAAGTCTGGTGTAAATCCTCACCTTCGTTTGTCCGCTCACATCCTGACTCTTTGTAGTTAAACTCAGTTATTACCTGGAGATAAAAAACTTCTCTATTATTTCCTGCAGAGCTTCATGTTGCATGCAGCAGCAGTTGCACAGTGTTTAAACATCGTCAGGTTATTTACGTGTTTGAAAAAAAGTTAACACTGATCCTCTCTGAACCAAATATGTTTGATAGAGCAGATAATCCTGCAGACTTTGTGATGAGGACGTGAGATTTGTTTCTGAGCTGAGCTGTAATGAGGCGGCTGCAGAGTCTACAGGTCAGAGTTTTACTGCACACACACACACACACACACACGCACTCTTGCACCGATGATAGGAAAGTAAGTGTTGAAAAAAGATTTCCTCTCCTCTGTTGGTCCAAACTTTCTGCTCGGTTTGAGCTCCGAGTGCGTCGTATCTCCCTCCTCTCCATCGTCTGCCACATTGCATTCTGGGTGTAATGTGCCCCGGGGCGGTATTAGATTTAGCTCGTATCAGCCTTATTTGTTCACTTTCCCCAGCCGAGTACACAGCGCGTACACGGTGTACAGTGCGGCTCCTCATCCACTTAGCAGTGGGCAGATAAGAGTTTCTTTATCCTGCTTATCTGGCGCAGATAAAACGCACTCGCAGGCCGAGTGGAAATGAGATGTGGCAACAAAGCGCATCTTTAAACGAGGAGGTGTTTCTTCATTTCCAATAATGACGGCCTATATAGAGCGTGAAATTCTCCAAACTCTCTCTGTTTGTGCGTGTGTGTGCGTATGCGTGTGTGTGTGATGGAGACTCGCAGCATCATTTGAGTGTAGAAAGCGTTCAGTTTGAATAAGTTAGTGCATCTAAATGAGTGAAGGGAAGGTTGCAGAGGGACAAACCTGAATCCCATTTTCTGCATCGCTTCACCTGTTCAGAGGTGTGTGTGCGTGTGTGTGTGTGTGTGTAGACGTTCCCCAGGCCAAATGTTGGACCAGGAGAGCGTAGACGGATGGTCAAACTACAGTCTGACCTCTGATGATTCACTTTTTTCCCCTCGTTTGTCTCCTCTCCCGCTGCTGTTTGGTCTCCAGATCTGTTTGCAGGAGACGTTTCGGGACGTTGGAGTCACCTCCTGACGCCGCTGAAACTTTAAAAAACTCCAGTATGAGTTAAGAATCTCAAACGAGTCCTGGAGGAAGGTTTTGTCAGGATGAGTTCACCTTAAAGCTCTGAACTCCTGACAGAGACGAGGACCAAGGAGACGGTTACCTCCAACACACTGGTTTACAGAAACAGTAACAAGCTTTTATTACAGAAAATCTGCATCCATCAAAGGTAATAAAAGTTAGTTAAATGTCTCAGAGAAATACAGCATGTGGTCATTGAGCTGCACCAGGTCACATTTAAGTTTGTTTTTGCTGCTGTTAACTATCATAAGTAGATCATTAATGCTGTAAAGCAGAGGTGTCCTCTAATGCTGACTCAACCACTGGTAGATCTTGAAACTGGTGAGCGGGTTAGGAGTCTCATCTTCACTTAAACATACCCAAAATAAAAGATGTGACAGTTTTAGAAAACATACACCCGGCCACAATGTCACGAAAATAAAGGTAGAGGCAGAGTAGCACATGAATTCATATAAAAAGTATAAATAATTGGCTCCAAGGAGGGCACTGTATCATGTTTTTAATCAGTGAAGGGGGCATATTCATGTGGTTTACCAACCAGGACACTTAAAACATGTTTTCGCTCCCAAGAAGGCACATTGGCAAACTTTTGGCTCCAAAGAGATCACTTAAGCATTTCTTTTTTGGCTCCAAATGGGCACTTTAGCAACCATTTGGCTCTCAACAGGGCACTTGAGTAAGTGTTTGACTCCTAAGAGGGCACTTAAGTGTATTTTGGCTCCTTAAAAGGCACTTTGCCCCATTGTTTGGCTCCCTCTCCCTCTGATTTTTGTTCTGGCTCCCAAGAAGGCACTTTGGAAGTGTTGCCTGAAGTGCCCTTGTAACTAGTACTTTGGCTCCAAAGAGGGCACTTAAGCAAACGTTTGACCCTCAATAGGACAGTTCATCATGCTTTCACCATCCAAGAGGTGGAAAAGTGTAGTCTACCAGCCTAGTAGATACTTAAAGCACATATTTTGGCTTCATAGAGGGCTCTTTTGCATTCGGTTTGTCCTCTAGGTGTATGGTTCATCATGTTTAAACAGTCAAAGGAGCAGAGAAGAGTGCTAACCGGGAGAACACTGGGACCCCTCTTTTAGCTCCTAAGAAGGCACTTTAACTAGCGTTAGGTTTTGAAGAGGGCACTTCTGTGTATTTTGGCTCCCATAAAAGGCACTTTAGCAAGCTTTTAACATCTAAGAGAGCACTTAAGCTTGTTTTGGCTCCAAAGAGGGCACTTTGGCATTTTGTTTGACTCCCAAGGGGTAGTTCATCATGCTTTAACCAACCAAAGGGGCAGAGAAGTATGCTGACCAGGAGGACACTGGGACTCTTCTTTTAGCTCCCAAGAAGGCACTTTAGCAAGCGATAGGTTTCAAAGAGGACATTTTTTGTGTATATAGGCTCCCAAAAAGGCACTTTGGCATTTGTTTTAGCTCCTAAGAGGCAGTTCATCATGCTTTAACCAGCCAAAAGGGCAGAAAAGTCCAGTCTGCTAATCTAGAGGACACTTTCAGGACACCTTTCATTTTGTTTTACGGCACTTTGGTGTATTTTGGCTCCCAAACAGGAACACTTCAGCATTTATTTTGACGCCTAAAAAGACAGATTATCATGTTTTAAGCAGCCAAAGATGCAGATAAGTGCAGTTCGCCAACTAGAGGGACACTTAAAGCACCCCACCATGTACTGTCATACATAACCATACATAATTAGAAAAAAGCCCAATCCAGTCTGTGTTTTATTATTCAGAAACACATCTCCCAATACACTTTGCCTTCTCTTTTTAATGATCAAACAGTATCAAAGGACTGAGGAGAAAGTGTTGCTGAGTGATAGTTTCTCATGCGTGATTGAACTCTACGGTTACATGATACACGTAAACAACAAAACAGAGCTGCATCTGCACAACACTGACACAAAATGATAGAAAACTGATGCTTCTGAAGGTTTTATTTGGTCGTAGTTGTCAGTGATGGTGAAAACAGAAACACAGACGGGAAACAGAGGATAACTGATGAATCTTTGAAGCTTCAGGTAGTTAGTTCACCTGTCGGCCTCTTGAACAGAGAAGTCTCACCTCCACTTACTTCAGGTGTTAAGTTTTAATTGGCTGTCGTGCCTCGAATGTCCAGGATGTTGTTCCTCTCTCTTCCTGCTGTCGGATTCGTTTTGAGCGGCGTGCAGGTTTGTGTTTCCTGACGGTCACTCCTGCAGCCTCTCATCCCTCCTCCTCCTCCTCCTCCTCCTCCTCTTCCTCTTGAAGTGACAGCCTGCTGTGAAGCTCCCTGACAGCGTTTTATTCCCTTTTTTTAATATATTTCCACGTCTTGTCTTGTTTGCGTCTGTCGGTTAATGCGACGCCTCACACAGAACATCTTCTCGCTCCTTTTCTGCACTTAATCCTGAGGAGAGCGATGAAAGAGACGGACCTCTTCTCTTTTTTCTACACATCACACTTACTTTACATCAGCGCCCGGCTTTCTGCGAAGCAGTTTAGGGTGCAGAGACTCTGATGAGTCTTTCAGTCGAATCCACGCTGATGAAGATCTCTCAGACACTTCACAGTCCATTTATTAAAGCGCTAAATCATTAAATACATTAATACATGTAAATTGCATGAATTGGAGTGTGAAGAAGATCATTTTCGCTGCGGCGCCTCAGAAGTGATACAAAAGTCGTGAATGAAGTTTAAAATTCCTCATGCGGAGAGAGAAATGTTGATAAACAGGAGAACAGTCTCAGTGTGGTGGTTTTAATCTAGCAGAGCAGGGCTGCAGAGATTAGACACAGCCCCCAGGGAAGTTCATTTAAAGCTTGTGTATATTTATTTACGCATATATCTCTGATCAGACTTCTCATGCAGTTAATTCAACATTATCAGGATATTTCAGGCCTGCAGAGTCTCCTGACACATGATGACTATCTCCGGCTAATGACTGTGTTGACATTTGAAACAATCTGTGAAATCTGACTCCGCTTTGAGTCACTTTCTGCACGTTTTTCTCTGAATTAGGGAGCGATAGTAGTTTAGAGAGCTGGCGGGAAACAGTGAGACACTCGCGTCAGGTTTCTTTAACATTTAGCTCCAATTTAGTCACTTGTGATACTATTACTGATACTGTACCCTGCATGTGGTCATGGAGAGCGGGCTCCGTAATGCTTTCAGACTCTCAATGTTAATGCAAAATAGAGAAAAAGAGACTTCCTTTACGAGAAACCAAAGACTCAAACTTTGCAAGAGTGGGGGAGCTAACTTGTCAATTCAACCGATATCTGGAATGAAGTGACAGATTCATGTGTTCGACACTTTAAAACAGTCAAAGTGAGCTTATTTGTATTCCTGTTCCCATTAAAATAGGTAGAGTTACAAACAAAACTTAGAACAGCAGGAATTTCCACCTGTCTTTGCATCAACTTTGAATGCAATTCATTCCTAAAAGAACAATTTTATTTATATCTGGTGAGAAAATAATGCTAGTCTTTGTAAAATAAAAACAGAAACATCAATAAAACAAATCTCCAACATGTATAATTAATGTCAAAAAAGTCAAATTTTGCATGAGATATATTGGGGATCAATTGTTTGAGCAGCCAGCCCCTAGTGGTCACTGGAGGAACTGCAACTTTTTTCTCTCTCTCTCTCTTACTGTCTCTTTTTTGCCTCATTAGTTTTGTGCAACAAGTTCTGTGCCCCCTGCTGGTCGTTAAAGGAACATGATTGAAGCACTTTTAACAGACACACTGACCCTGTCTCTTTGCAGCTTATAGAAACATTTAACAACACACACACGCACAGCTTTGATGTGTGTGTTTAACGTGTGTAGCAGACATATGGTCTCTCTCTGACCGGCTCTGCACTGTGCATCTAAATGAGCCACAACACACACACTTACACACACACTTACACACCTCTACAAACACACACAGGTAATATACAGCTGTGTGAGCGTCCTCTGACCTCTCTGCAGTACTTTAAGTGTCCAGACTATAAATAGAAACACAAACGTGTGTGTGTGTATGTGTGTTTGTGTGTGTGTGTGTGTGTGTTTCTACGTGTTATCAGCCCAACCAGCAGCTCCGTGGCGCTGATCTATCCCATAAGTCACTGGGGCTCCTGCTGCCTATTGATCTGGCAACCCTCCCTCACAAACACACACACACACACGTCTACACACACCATCTCATCGTCTGCCAGCTCGTTCAGAGAAACTGCGTCCGTGCAGATGGTCCAGACTGATGAAGAGCGAGGCAGAAATGAGGTGGACTCATCAGGACCAACAATGACCCAAACTCCTCCTTTTGTCCTTTCTCCTCCTCTTCACCCTCTTTTTCCTCCTGTTCCTCTTCAGGAGCTGATTGAAACCATCACTCTTCAACGCCACCGCCACCGTCTCACTGCTGCTTTCTGTACACAACAACACTTTATTTATCACCTTTACCTCCAGTTTACCTTGAATCAGCTCCGAGCAGAAACAAAAACAAACTTAAAGGTGAAAATTTGTTCTTAGTTTTGTAGAAATGTTGCTTCTTCTTGGACATTTCGATGGAATCAATCTGCTGAAAGACATCTGAATTACATTTTCAAAAGGAATGCTGATGCCAATCTGCCCAATCGGCCAATCAGAGTGAAGGGGCCTAGTGGAGCAGGGAGTCTTAAAGAGACAGCAGCCAAAGTGTTTCAGACTGAAGCTGAAATAAGGGTTTCTAAAACACTAGATTAAGAGAGAAAGGAATTAATTAATATACAGTACAGTAAAGATACAAATATAAAGACTTAAAAAAATACCCAATACCCCTCTTTAAGTTTCTGTAGCTCATCATTTTGAATTGTATCATGTAATTTCATGGCATATTGTGTCAAATATAACCTTGCACATTTTTTTTTAATCTTGGTTTTGTTGTTTTAAACATTATATCAACTTCTCTCTGGAAGGTTTGCACCATTCTGTAATTTTTGTCTTATCATTTTTGAGAATCAATACTACGGTGGCACCAGTGGGACAGATTAAATACTTAGATAAGTACAGTACCGCTTTTTAAAGGAGGAAAAAAGCATCAACCCTAAAAGCATCATAACTTTATGAGTTGCAGCGCTGATTCATGTGTATAATATGAAATGAAAACACACAACTTGAGTTTTAGTTTTTCTCTCAGAAGCATAAAGTTGATAAAGCTAAGCGCAAGAAAATAAGCACTGAATCTCAACTTTCCCCTTTGTTTAGTAGAAAGCTTAAGTTGTATTTTTCCCAACAAGACTTTTTATTTTTAACGTAGTAGTTTCATGGCATTGAGTGTAATGTTTTTACAGAATCTTGTTCCTATCTCAAGTAATGGAAGCTTGTTAGACACATTAGCATTATTGATTTAATAGTTGCTGAGTCATATTAAGTTCTTAACGGGTTGGAAAATATTCTGAGTTTAAAATTACAACATTTACTAATCATGTTTTTGAGTTTAGTCTCGCCTCAGAAAGTCAAATGGAAGTCAACAATGAACTTGATTTAAAGCTATTATTTTTTTCACGCTGGGAGGTTTCTTATTAATTGCCAACACTTACATTTTCTGTCTCTTTTTTTGACATAGGTTGTTGCTTTTTGATTGTTATAATTCAACATTTTAACTAAGAAATTGAGAGTTGTTTGCTTTGCTTGGCAATGAGAACACATATTTCTGAAAACTGCTGAGTCATCTTGACCGCTAAGCTTTGAATTTCTACTCTTCACTGTTTCACGTTTGTTTTCTACTGTTTATCTAAGCTTGAAAACTTCCACTGGAGTTGAGTTTGTCCGAGAAGTTGTTTCAACACTCGAGTCTTCCAGCGTTCCCGTTCTTCAAACCGGGTTTGGCTGCATACACAAGCTGCAGGTCGCCAGTTAGCATTATGTGACGCCAAAAGGCTGTTGTTTAACTCCAGAAATCTTTATGTCACAATGTCATTAGAATTTTGCACGGCTGTATTTCCAGACATGAGTCTCTCCACCAGCATCACCGGAGCAGACGAGTCAGTCTGAAGGTTTTTGTTGTTGTTGTTTCGCCTGGAGCGGCAGCTGTACTTTAGCTTTATGTCAGCTCGTATCGGACTGTGTCTGTGGGAGTTTGCTACTGTGAGGCTCAGGTATTGATTTCTCAGGTAGATAGAAACACACAGGTTGCAGGTTTTGGTTCAGGTTTGGCCCCGGGCATTGAGCCGACCTTTGACCTCAGTGTAGCTCAGACGTATAGTCGGACGCTGGAGGACGGTGAATGTGTGTGGAGGTTAGCCGCAGCCTGAAGCCACCTCTCTGGACTCGGCGGTGGTCGGATTCTTCGGCATAAACTTTATTGTATTTCTCTTCATTGTTTTTCAAATGTGTCCCTCTATATCTCATATTAATGCTGACGTTCATCTCACTCACTGTTTCTAGTTATTTATCTGACATTTCAGCCCCATAACATCTAGTGACATCTTATTTTACAGAATCAAAAAACACTGACTTGAGTTTGAATTGTTTCTGCCAATGTTGGACATAAAAAAGACACTTTACAAATGTTTTTACCACCTCATGGATAACATGCCTTAACACAAGCTTTAAGTGCAGTTAAATAACTGAAACTTTTATCTATTTTCATCTATCAGTGACTTCCTGCAGCTTTACTTTTTCTCTTGATAAGAGAGTTTTTAATGAGATAGATCACAGCAAACATCAAAAACCCATTTGTAATATCTCTCATAGATTTCTCTTCTTTACTTTCTTTATTTACTTTTTTCCAGCCAATTTGTTTGACTTTTTGCTGCTACTTCTTGACTTTTCCTAGTCCAAATTCGATATAAGAGCAGTCTATAGCATCTATCATAAATAAAGAAATATCCGTCAAAGGACCAGCTCAAGAAGTCTTCAAGTGATAATGTACTTTTTGTCTGAAATATCGCGTTATATTCTTCCATCACCAAGGCCGAGTCAGAGGTCTAAGTCTTTCTTTTTTTTCCTCTCCTGTACAGTTTCATTCAAATCTCTCTCTTCATCCTCAGGCTCATTTCTTTTGCCAAGCGAAGGGTCAAGTAGCTTTTGTATCGTGATGAATTTGCCCTTTTGAAAATGTTTCTTGTTGTCGGAGCAGAGGTATAATGAATCGACATAAGAAATAGCAAAGACTTACGTGATGGATACTTCACATAATCAAATAAGATATGTCATATAGATATAGATATAGATATAAATATATTATATACATCATATATTTTGGATTACATTTGTTGTACTATGTTTTGAATATATGAAATATGAAATATTTTAACAAATATCATTGAATCAGCTTAACTGACAGAGCAAATTATACTTTTTTTTCTTGTTTTTGATGTTCAGTATGTGTCACTTAGAGACTTCATGAATTAAAGTCAAGGGTAAAGCTGTATTGGGAACTTTCCAGCTCATTAAAGATGTTGTGACACTTTTATCACCGTGGATTCTTAAGGAAAAAGTATCTGATTGGTTATTTGAGCAATTAATTGAGTAGTGGAATAGGAAGTATCCCTGAATTATTGGTAAATAAGTGAAAGATTTGGGTTTTTTTCACAAAGCAAGAGCTTTTCTTCAACTTTTAAGGGTATTTAGTATTTCTTACCAATTATTCTGACAAGTAATCAAGTAATTGAAAGATTTAAGGTGTTTCCGCCTTTAATTGCTGGAATAATATCCATTTACCTGTTCTGTAGCTCATCAAGGAGTTTTCTTTTTTTTAATACTCACTAAACTTAAATATTATACTTCATTCATGATTCATTAGGTTGGGTCACTTTGAAAAATTTCACATCTCAACATTTCTATTTTAATCTGGTCTGAAAATGCATAAAACGTCTTAAAGAAAGTTTTTAAACTCTGAACTCGTGAAAGTTTTGCACACACCTGCGATCTTCAGATTCCAGTTTTCTGTCTCTGATAGAAACGATTCTTTAAAATGTGTCAGCTGATTTTTTACTTTCCCCTCGGTTTGCACCTTTTTCTTTAAAGCATCGATTAGTTCCCAAACTTTTTAGCTGGAATATCTTCTTCTCTTCACACACACAAAAAAAAGTCGACTCAGAACTCAGCAGGTCTGGTCCTTCTTACTCCCTCCTGGCTGCAGATTCTTCAGAGAGGAAGAACAAAGACTGATGGGACAGCAGGGCTGAGAGGGACACAGAGAGAGAGAGAGAGAGAGAGGGAGAGAGGGAGAGGAAGGTACAAACAAAGTCTCAGGAAGATGCAAAGAGATGTGAGCGTGCAACAAAAGCAACCGAGGACAATAGATGAAAAACACACGGACAGGAGAGAGAGTGTGAAGCTGGAAAAACAAAGCTGAGAGGATAAAAAAATCAGAATCTATAGAAAAACAGACTCTGAGTTGTCATTTCAGTTTGCATGTACACTCCTGCAGTCCTTTAAAGTTGGAGCTGGAAATCTTTGGAGTATTTTTGTGACAACTTCTCTCATTGTGTTACTAACTGTCTGAAAATAAAAAAGGAAAATCTGAAAAGAGTCTAAAATTTCAGCTCGATTCACAAAAGCAGATCATGGACTCTGTGATTTCCCTCTTCAGGCGTCAAGGTTTGCTTTCAGACACTCAACAACCCTGAACATTCAGGAGAAAGTGAAAGTGAACTAATTGACAAAATTTTCCACAATACCTCAAGCAAAAGACCAACCAAGTCCTTCAGCAGTGAACTTCAGTTTCAAAGTGCTTCTGAATATTTGAGCCACTGTATTCCTGCTGTTATCTTTTACAAAGTGCTGTGGTGTTCCCCAAGGCTCCCTCCTTAGTCCTTTGCCCTCTGACTGTTGATTATTTTTAAGTGAATTGTCTCTTAAGAGGTTGTCTTTATTGAGTGTTATGCAGACAATGTTTTGTTTTATCTTCCATCCGTCCATTGAGTTTTCTTCTGGTGCATTTAATGCCCATGTTTCTTCATCTTGCTATGCAGATGATGTGCTGCTTTATCCTTCATTTCCTAAAGTGCAAAGTTTAAGAGTTTTTTTGTGAGGTGGGATAATCCAGATTCAATGCAGATTCAACAAAGAAGCATAAACCTAGTCTCATGGAACTAAAAGAGAGCAATTTTGAGTTGTTGTGTGCTTTTTGGTGACTAAAAATGAGGAAAAAAAGCAGCCAGAAATCGGTCAAGGAAGTAAACTTGCTCATTTGGTGTCCATATTTGTCAAAAGTTATCAGTTTCACTATGTTCTTTTTAAGAGCTTAATTATTAAAACTACAGCCCTTATGCATCAAAACAACAAAGAATAATGCGTCCAGGTTTTTTTGGGGCTCTTGTATTTTGGTGCTTGTTGACTTTAAAAGCTTCTCGAGACCGATCCATCTAATTTGGGTCACTTCTAAGAGGAAGCTGCATGCAGAAGATTAACTGTGTCCTCTCTTCTTCCTGCATTATGCAGCTGCAGCGTAGAACTCCGTCTCTCAGCAGCTGTAGTCTCACTGAACCAGTTTTTCTTCGTGAAGTTTAGCCGCTGAAGCGGTTTCCCTCCGGAGAGCAGCATCACCGAGCTGCAGCCTTGATGCACGGTGACGGACTCGACTTCTGTTGGACGTCTTTTTTCCAGCAGGGGGGAAGAAGAGAGGGAAATCTCTGTCACATTTAAAAAATAAAAAAAACAGAAGGGGGAGAAATGTCCTGCAAACTTCATTTTCAGGTTTTAAAAAAGTGACACAAAGTCTGACAGGGAAGTTTATCCGAAGCTTCCTGATGTTCTTTTTTTTTCGGTTGAATTATCTTCGCTGCAGTTTCAGAAAGATTTGAGAGTCCTTAGAGCTGGTTTCTTTCAGCGTGATGAACGGGGGAACATCTCTGTTGAAATGAGGATGTGTTCTGATGTAAATCTCTGGTGTCGTCTAGATTTATGTGTAAACATAAAAAAGGAGGGTAGTTATAATTTATTATGTTCCTCGTTTTGCTCGAGAGCTTCCACAAGGAGACAGAGGAGGACTCCTCCCCCTCTGCGCCCCACTTCTTTTCATTTTTTGTTCAATATTTGGTGCCAAGAAAAGTGAGTGAATGTAGTTTAAGTTCCTGAAAGTATCAGAAATATGTTACTTTTTTTTCACCGTTTTTTTTTAAACTATCACTCTGCTGATCAACTTTCTCCAACATTAAACCGTCGCTGGCGTTTCGCGGAGAAGAAACAGGTATGGATTCCCCCAGAGACCGCGTTGAGTCGATTCATCCTAAACACAACATAACGTTACCTGTGCAGCCTGTCATCGCGCCGCCGCCGCTCCTCAACACGCCTGTCACATGCTGTTTTCTGTGGCCGGTCATATGTCACCATCAATCTGTCTGCAGCATCCCGGCGCCGCGCGATGCAGGAATATGAGAAGGCATCAATCACCTGTAGGTACGCCGTTACTGTCGCATCAAATGGGAGGAGGCTGGGAGCGACGCCGCTGACAGTCGTCACGCCGAGAAGACAATCAGTTTGGAGACATGAAAAGACAAACGATGAGTGAGGGAACATGAGAAGCTGCTGCTGACAAACAGAAATCAGCTCTGATAACTGATGGACTCGCTGATGGAGCCGGAGTCTCACATTACTCTCATTTTTTCAAAGATGAAACTCAGGCTTTTGTGTTTTTTTTTCACATCTCTCTTTGGAGTCTGAAATAATTAGTCGTCTCTTTTAAAACTGGTAAATATATTCAATAGATTCCTTCAAGTGTTGGACTTTAAAAGAGCCGCAGCAAAGAAAAGGATCCCTGCAGAGATATTCTTCCTTTGAGATGTTTTTCTGTTTTATTGTTTTGAAATCATAAACAGTGGCGCTTTTATTTTCATTCACAAAGACGTGGATTTTACTCAGCAGAACACAGCAGCTTCTGGTTCACTTTAACAACAAGTGGACTTGTTTTTGAAAGGCTGTACACTTATTAATTCCACGTGAAACTCGTAGAATTACAAACTGTAAGAAATACACAAACACAAAGAAAGTAAACTTTGATTAAAGGCCAAAGAGGAGACGAGTAGCTTCACCCGTGGTAAAAGTGTTGCGTTAATGAAAGTGTTAAATGTACTGTAGTTTGTTTCCATGGTTCACACACTCACCTCTCACCCTCTGTATGAGACTGTGGAGGCTTTAAGCAGCTTTTTCGACTCTCACCCTGAAAGATGGTGCAGCGTTACTGCAGGTCATTCCTCTCGTCTGCAATAAGATTTCACAATAAATCAAAACAAAACTGGATTCACACCTTCATGCTGCATAAAATACGGTCATTTTGCACACACTATACGCAAAAACAACTCGCCGTAAGAACAGTTTCTTCCCTCAGGCTGTCACTGCGATGACACCAAACCATACTGTAAATAAATATGTAGATATTTAGAGTAACAGCAGAATGTACATACTTTCATTATTTATTATTCACTATCACTATGTACACTTCTGTAAAACTACCTCATGTTAACACCTCCCACTACTGCACTATTTCCATATTTGTTTCAGCCTGCACATATTTGTAATGCCTATTTTTATTTTTTGTGTTGAAAGTTGATGCCAATATTCTATATGTAGAATCATATTTTCTCTTTTTTATACCTCACTATTACCTTGTGCAAAGATAGCACAGTTTTCCAAAACAAATTTCTTATGTGTGAAAGCATACCTGACAATCTATTCTATGTTTATTCCTGCACTTATTTTCATATCTACATGGTAAAATCTTTCTAGGATTTCTAGTTTTTCTAAATTTCTAAGTTAAGAATCAGAATCATAATAGTCCTGACCTGTTGGCTGCCAGAAAACTGCACCTCAAGACAGAAAAGTGAATCAAACATGATAGAATATTAAAGTTTTTGTTCAGGTCAACCAGCCATGAAGGAGAGCATCAGGGGGAATTTTATTTTATTTTTTTTTATTTTTACAAGATAATATCTCATCAAAACAGAGAAAATCAGAAATTAAAAAACATCCTCACAAAAAAGAAAAGAAAAAAAAATGAAAACACATTTATGTTAAACAGTCCCATGAAAACAAATTATTTTCAGTTGTTAAACTAAGAAATTATTTGTAATGTTTAATTTTGTTTTGGCAATTTCGCATTTTTGGATTTTTATGAGCTGCTGGGACAAAAAATTGCCAACCAACCAACCAACCAACCAACCAACTAAGCAACCAACCAACTAACCAACCAACCAACCAACCAACTAACCAACTGAGCAAGCAACCAAACAACCTACCAACTAACCAACCAACCAGCCAATCAACCAACCAACCAACCAACTAACCAACTAAGCAAGCAACCAAACAACCAACCAACCAACCAACCAACCAACCTCCCAACCATCAAGCAACCAACCAATCAACCAGCCAACCAACTAACCAACCAATAAACCAGCCAACCAATTAACCAACCAATCAAACAACCAAACAAACACACCAACCAACCAACCAAGCAAAGAAACAAACAAACAAACAAACAAACAGACCAACCAACCAATCAACCAGCCAACCAACCAATCCACCAATCAACCAAACAAACAAACAACAAACCAATCAAGCAACCAACCAATCAACCAGCCAACCAACTAACTAACCAATCAACCAGCAAACCAATTAACCAACCAATCAAACAACCAAACAAACACACCAACCAACCAACCAAGCAAAGAAACAAACAAACAACAAACCAACCAAACAACCAACCAACTACATTCATCCATCCAGGACTTTTCCATCTTTAAATCTACAATTTAGCAATTCACAAAATTACACAATTCATTTTTGATGTCTTGTTGTCTATAAAAGGAAGTTTTAACAATCTGTTATGCAATTTAATAATAAAAACGAAGGCATTTTATTATTTTCTGTTTCTATCAATTCATCCATTCATAATTTAGTCATCAAATCATGAATCTTTCTCCCATTTCATTATTTTTATCCATTAATGTCCATTCATGCCTCTATTTAATTAGTTGAACAATTAATCTATTATGAATTTTTTCATCTATTCTTCACCCATCTACTCATCTGTCTATGCATCCATCCTTAATCCATTATACATCTCTCCATCATTTTTCCATCCATCCATCCAGCATCCTCTCATTTAACTATTAAATCTCTGTATCCATTATCTCTCAATCCATACATCCAAAATTAATCCAAACATCATGTAACATTAATTCACTCATAACCATTGAGTCCTCATTTATTTATGTGTCCACTCATCCATTCATCCATATTTTATCCATTCACCATTTCTTCTCTTATCCCAGTCCCTCCATCATCATTTGTTTTCATTAAACTCTCATTCATCAGTTCACTCTCTCACTCCGTCCTCTGAAGTTTATTTACGTTGATGTGATAGAAAATACGTTTTAACACTTTGAGCACGTAACACCTGCTCTTTATCACCTCTATCACTTCTTCTTTCATCAAGTCTCATTAAATAAATGAACATCTCATCATAAGTGGAGGAACTACACTCTGTTAACCTCTCATATGTTTCACACCACGGTTCTTCCTCCATGTTTGTAAACACTGACTTTAACATCACGCTGCTAAATCTGGAACATGTGCGCACGACGCTCCGCGCTCCGACAGCGTGTTTCTAATCCACTGATTCAGGAAGCGCAGATGTGTTTGATTTGTTTGAAGTTTATTTGGAGTTAACCCAGAACACTTCAGCTCCTGAAGCTTTACTCGCTTTAACTTTGAGTGTTTTCGTTCGCCGAGTGTCCTAATTTTCATTTCAATTAAAAAGTGAGAGAATCAGTCCGATGTTTAAACTGGAACATCAGCAGCTGCCAGAGAGCCTCACACACACACACACACACACACCGAACACACTCACACACACGCTGCTGAATGCTAAAGAGCAGCTCTGAGAGTGTGTGACAGACTTAAAAGATTTCAATGTCCCATTAATAAGCCTCAGCCCCCCACCACATGAACCCCAAATGCATCCTGGGAGAAGGCAGCAGCAGCTACAGCCACGGGCTGCGATGCTGCAAATTTATTCACTTTTGTAGGATAATTGAATTTTTCCTTCATAGTAGGCCGATTCCACAGGGTGTTAGTGTGTGTGTGTGTTAGAGTGTGTGTGTGTTAGTGTGAGCTCTCCTCCTCTGGACTATTAATAATTGACTGGTTGGCATTTCTTTCACTGTACAGATTTATTTCATAGCGCCGCTAATTCTGTCCTTTCTTCACGTCTGATGTGTGCGAGTTTTTCTTTTTCTATTTTCCGGTTGGTTGATGTTATTTACAGTCATGATGAACACAGATGATTCTGTTACAGAGAGAAGGAAAGAAGGAAAAAGAGAGATGAGGGAGGGGGGGGTCAGTGAGCTTGATTTACAGTCTCAGCTTCTCGTCTGATGTGTGAGTTCGCTTCGAGAAACCGGCGTAAACAAAAACGCTTTAAACGTTAGTGAGCGTTTGATTCAACGAAAACAATGCTGACAGGTGTGTGAGTCCGGTCTGAAGGACGTTTCACACACTCGACATGTCTCTTTGTGTTTTTAGGCAAAGATTTGTCATCACTTTTCAAACCTCGAACATCCTCAAACACGTAAACGCACACGAAAACGTCACATGAGTTTGTACACTGCAAAAACTGAAAACTTAACAAGTCATAATCTCGTTTTTAGTAAATTGTCTTTTTACTCTTGATTTGAGCCACATTCAAACAAAAAGTCCAGAAAACATGTGATTTTAAGTTATTTAGAGACAGAAATTATATCTCAATTGCGTGTAACAAGTCCAAAGAAATCTGCTCGAGGAAAAAACTTTTTTTTACCCCATTGGCAGATTTTTTTAACTTCTCAAAGTAATTCAGACCTCATTTTTGCCCTTAAATAACTTGAAATAAGACATTTTTCTAGACTTATCAGTTAAATGTGTCTCATATCAAGAGTAATGCGACAATTTTTACTAATAGTAAGACATAATTACTTGCTTAGATTTTAGTTTTTGCAGCGTAGCCCTGTAATACCGAAGAAAAATAATACCAAAATGACACCTCAGAGTCTCACAGTTTTGGTGATGGTTTGTCAACATCTTCACCCTCAAAATTTCTCATTTGAAAACAGCAAAATGTTTTTGAGTCAGTTTTTGTGGCTTGATGTGTGTGGTTGCTTGTCTTTCCAAGGAAAACCATCAGCTAACTTCAAGTTTTAACACTTCTGCATAGTTTTCATTTTCTAAAACTGGATGTTGCCTCCTTTTCTTACCCCATAACTGTCCTGAACACAATTTCAAAATAAAACTCTGTATGTAAAGGAATTTGACAGGAATTCCTGGACTCCTTTCATGCAACATGTTTCATATTTGAACAAAAAATCAGCTACATTAAACCAAATATGGACAACAATGTCATTTTTGCCTTTAAATGTCTTGAATTAAGACACTTTTCTGGATTTTCAGATGCTTCTTGCATGTTACACTCGCCCCACAGCTGGCTCGCCAATTTGCGTCGTACACCCCTCCTCCTCTTTATTCAGCTGGAGTTAAAAGTTACCCTGGCTACCAGAACGTCATTTTCCTAAATGATCAGTGTTTTTACCAGCTACATAAGAACAATAATAAAATCTCTCAAAATATCTTAGTTTGTATAAATTTGAAAAAATATTTTCACCTGTAGGCTGCCATTGTTGTTTACGTCGCAGTAACGTCTGGGTAGTGACGTCATATGGTTGCACCGGGCTGGATCTCATGCAGGATCATATAAGTCCTGGAGCGGACTTCAGTGGTTTCCAGAGGAAGTTTTGTGGGTTTGTGTTGGAAAATAGTCGGCACAGCATTTGGCTTTAGTCTCCGTTTATAATGACCCACACCTGTCAGCTCTTTCATCAGCATGGGCCGGCTAAATGCAGCAAATGCTTCTGGGGAGAAGTGGCCAGAACATAGCCGCGGCTCCATGGGAAGTTGTTTACACCCACAAGCCATTTCCCACAACTTCCTTCTTTTCTTGTCTTTTGGGAAGCTGTGCAGACTAACATCAGTCTCCTTGTTTCCTTTGGACTGAAAAGTTCACCCAAAAGCAGCCACATGTGGCATTATTATGTTTTTTTCCCTCCTCAAACCTCGTGACTTACGGAGACTAGTAGTGAGTAAACGGCCAAATCCAGATGCTCGGCACCAAGCAACCAATCTACGTCATCAACCCAGAATGCATTGCGGCAGTAAAACAATGGTTGCGCCCGAAGGATAGAAACTGTGTTTTAAACTGTATTTTTTTAAAAG
>RPOG01005680.1:0-29974 GCA_008086565.1 Thalassoma bifasciatum
TGTGTGTGTATGTGTGTGTGTGTGTGTGTGTGTGTGTGTGTGTGTCGGCATCAGTCCACCTACAGATGGTCGGACTCTCACTCGTCTGTCACACTCTGATTGGCTGCTTCACTGCTGCTGCTGGACGCGTCTGAACCAAACCTGACAGACATTTTAGAGGACACACACACACACACACACACACACACACACACACACACACACACACACACAGGCTATATGGTACGTATACATATATATAGGAGGGACAGTATGGCAATAATAAATAAACACATAAATAACAGACAGCTTTAGGTTTGCTGGTGTCACCGAAAACACTCAGAGGAATAAAAACCTGTCAGAGAAAAATATAAAAGACATCGTTTGAATCCAGAAAAACTTCACGGGAACTTTAACAATTTAGTAAAATACACAAATTAAATATTTGGTTTGGTTTCTTGAAAAAAAGAGGCCGGATTTTAACAAAGTGGTTTTTTTTTTTTAATACACACTGAGCTGTAGCTTTTCTGAAATATACATAATTAGCTCTAGGTAAACAATATTTAAAACAAAGATAGAAAATTAATAATAAGAACGTTAAAGACTGAGGAAATACCTGTAATTGTTTGTTTTCAAAGATTAAAGATTAATTTTTCAAATCTCCAAAGATGAAAAGCAGGCGTATTCCTCTTCTATACTCAAGTTTATTTATTATTATTTTATCACACTCAGCCCTCACAGACTTATAAGACATTTAAATACAAAACAAATAAGAGCAAAACATAAATATTGTTCATAAATAATGTTGGTAATTGGATAATTCACCTTACACTTCATATTTAGGCAGAAAATATTCCTCTTTCCAAACCATGCAAGGTAAAAAACTCTGTGTTTAAACATAAAATTGAGTCTTTGTTCATCAAATATATTAAAAATAAATATATATATCAGGACAGTCTGCAAATATTTTACACAGAAGTTGGCATCTTAAAACGTGACGGAGGACAATAAAATAAAAAGGTGTGTTTTTATATATATATATGCCATATTATGTTTATTTTTCAGAATTTTATGAGAAATGTTGCACAAAAAACTAAATCTCTGTCTAATAACAGTTACGTTTCTTAAATTTCTCACATATTTTAAAGGAAGTTTATAAATAATATTATAAAATATTATGTTGAGTGTCACATTTAAATTCCTTCAGGTTGAAAAGAGTCTGTTTTACTGCAGAGTGATCATAAAACACTGTTTCTGAGCAGAAATATAACAGAAAACAAACATTATAAACAATAAATAATGATAAACAACTAAAGGAAAAGATATGAAAATAACCTTTAATCAAACTTATTCTGTCAACTGTTTCCATGTTTATGTATTAAATTGGTTTAAAGTTGTAATTGTGAGTTAATCAACTTATTAATCCCACTTCTGCTGAATTATTTTTGAATACATTTTGTATATTTGCAAGTACAAAGAGGCAAATTTAGCAACTTTTTAATATTGTAGATTTAAAACTTTATTTAGTTTAATTCTGGCAGGAATCAAACTCGCAAATTTACCACTTTAACTGACCCTAAAATGCTGTCGTACGTATTAAAATGTGAACAGAAAGTGATAATTTAAGGGTTTAACTTCTTTAACTTATAATTAATGTTTTCAACCAACTTTACCTGATATATTTACATGGAACCAGGTGACAGAGTGAATTTAATTTAAGTCAGTTATTCTGATTTTGAGTGTGTTTTCATGAAAATTATGATGCATTTGAAGGTAAATAAACTGTAAAAAGTGTTTAAAATAATCTTAAATATGATGGATGATAACTTTAATAATCTGTATGTAAAGACTTCAGACTCATGTTTCACAGACTGATGCAGATGCAGAGTCTGGGTGAAGCCACTAGAGGGCGCTGTGCTGTTTGTTATGAGCTCACACTCATCCACATGTTCAGCAAACAGATGTTGGAGGAAACTGAAAAAAGAAACATTTACTCTTCCAGTTTTTTACCTTTTTGATAATAATTTAAAACCGAATTATGTCAGGATTATTACAGAGAGTCAATGAAAACAAATTCAACAAAACTCTTCAGTGAAGAAACCGTGAAGATGCAAAACTCAACACTTTACCTGTTATTTATTAATTTCTTTTTCAAGTTTTTTCAAGTGTTTTCTTTCATTCTTTTTAAGACAAACAAGCCCATGAAAAAGAAAATATCCAGACTCTTTACAGATAAACTTCATGCCTGATGATCTGACGCTGCAAAATAATTCAATCTAAGCAATTATTGACATTATTTATAACAAAAAATGTCTTTTTCAGACTTAATATGACTTGTATTTAAGTTGCAAATCCTGCAAAATGTCTCATTTAAAGTTACTCAAGGACAAAAGTGACGTCTAATTTTCTAATTCTAATTTTAAAAAACTCGACAAGCCAATTTTTCTTATCCCAGTTTCAAGCAATTCAGTTTTTTTTTTGTTTTTCTTGTCTTTTTATTTCTTGAAATAAGACATTTTTCTGGACGTGTCAGGTGAATTTGGCTCAAATTAAGTCTGAAAAGACATTATTTTGCCGAAAGTACAACATGAAAACTCAGTGTCGAGTATTTTGTTGTTCTTTTATATTGAATAATTGCTTTGTTGTATATTAATTTTACTGTATATACCCACCAAGAGGGTTGAATCCTTTAATATATACAAAAGTATATTTATATCAAAGATTATAAAGAGGTTTCTGTAAGTCAGGACTTGAATATTAATGCAACAAACATCACTTTAACTGAAAAAAAATGTCTAAAAAGAAGAAATTTAAGCAACAACAAAGAAGAGATAAACAGCAGGAATATCTGCAGGTAACGAAGCCCTTTCAAAATAAAAGACAGGACAAATTAATTAACTATGTAAGAAGTAAAAGGAGAAAAAATAAGGTTGAATTTGATGAGTAATAGTTTTAAAATATTCTAAATGTGTGGAGAGTTTGTGAATATGTTTCTATCAGAGTTTTCTTTAGTGCAGAATCTCTGAAGGTGGTTATTGTCATGGAAACCTCCCTCTCTCTCTCTCTCTCTCTCTCTCTCTCTCTCTCTCTCCCATAAATCCCGTCTCTGGCCGGCGGCGGCGGCGGCCCGGCGCTGAGTTATGACATTTTTGGCATAGCTGTGCTGCAGGTGAAAACACGTCGCTGTGAAATGCAGTTTAACTAATGGTGCACCTCCTGCAGCAATTTGTCCTCCACAACAACACATAAATTACCGTTTAGGAGGTGACTGCGGCCCCCCCGGCGCTCCCAACGCTGACTGACAGTTTGGGCGAGCACGGCGTGGAGAGTCCCCGCGGCGTCCTGCGGGGGATTCAAGGGAGTCCCCCGCTTAAAATTTCAACTTTGATTTACAAGAATTCAGCCAATTACAGAGTGAAGGAGTCTTTAAACTTCACTCACAAATCTGTCTGCAGCCGTCTGATCTGTCTGTTCCTTTACGAGGAGAAGCCCCCCCCCCCACAGAGATACACCCCCCCATCACAGACACGTTTAAAGACTTCTCTTAAAGTCAGGACGATAACTCTGACTGCTGCAGACAAGGAGAGGAAGTTATTTAATGATGCAGTTCCAGACGTCACCACCAGGGGCAGACGCTACAAACTTTATCAACAACCATAGACTGTATAAAGAGTGGACGTAACCACGTTCGGCTCAAACTGAAGCCTCCAGCAGATGCTCCGCCCCCTGGTGTCTGGCTGCAGTATAGGTCATAAGCCCCGCCCCCTGGTGTCTGGCTGCAGTATAGGTCATAAGCCCCGCCCCCTGGTGTCTGGCTGCAGTATAGGTCATAAGCCCCGCCCCCTGGTGTCTGGCTGCAGTATAGGTCATAAGCCCCGCCCCCTGGTGTCTGGCTGCAGTATAGGTCATAAGCCCCGCCCCCTGGTGTCTGGCTGCAGTATAGGNACTGAAAGTGTTTGATAGATGCTGGAAGTTTATCTTTATGGCGTCTTTGTATTTTTACTTTCAGTTAAACTTGTGCTTGTTTTTAGTTTGTAGCCTGATTATCAGTTAAACAGTTTTTATCTCTGCTCTTTTTTCACCTCTCTTATTTGTTTCTGCAGAGTTTTTCCTCTCGGTCAGATTAAAACCTGGTTACGTCATAAAACTTCAGCTGCACATCACGTCCTCATACTTCAGAGGGTTTTCTGCTGTCATCACTTCACTTCTGTTTCCTTCGTTTAAAGAAGAACAGTGTGTGTGTGTGTGTGTGTGTGTGTGTGTGTGTGTGTGTGTCAGTGACAGATCTCACTGAGAGTTTTGTTTCAGACTCTGACAGTCGACTTCAGGACGTCTGTAAAGTGTCAGAGATGAAAGGAGCTGACAGACGAGCGCGATGTTTTCATTTGTTCTTTTTGGCGGGAATGTCGTCCGACCGCATTGAGCAAGAAGTTTTTAACTGGAAACGATGACATTCGACACTTTAAAGTGATTTATGCTGTTTATCTTCGACATTTTTAAACCAAACACTTTAGACATTGATCAGAGTTCGGGCCAAAAAAAAAAAAAAAGACTACAGCAGAATGAAGTGAAGGTTCTGGAGTGGCCATCTCAGTCTCCTGACCTCAATATTATTGAGCCAGGGCTGAATGATCATCAAAAATAATCCAACTGTGATTATTAATTCCTATGTTACAACTACGATTTATTTTTGTGTGATTATTTCTAGTTTCCCATCTTCTCTGTTTTTAATCAAACTCATAGTAGAACATGAACAGTTTCATTAATTACAGCACAACAACAACAACAACCCATTACCACTACAACTGGGACTGATTTTTACACATTTAAACACTTTTATCTTCTTTTTTTTACACTTTTTAAACATTTTTTTATACCTTCTCACTATTTTCCAGGTTCACTCCCAATTTTCTTACCAATTTTTAACTCTTTTGGATCATGTTTTGCAACAAACTGACCATTTTCCGAGTTTAATCCCAATTTTTTATCACTTGCTGTTGTTTTTTGTCACTTTTCTTTACCATTTTATGCAACTTTCTGAATTTTTTTAAAGTGTCTTCCAAAATTTTTCTTGCTGATTGTTGTTGCTTTTTGACCATTTTAGTCACTTTTCACTCTTTTTGTTCCATTTTTTGCAACAAAATAACCATTTTTCAAATATAATCTCAACTTTCATGCCATTTTTTTTCTGACCATTTTCTCATCTTTTTAATGTTTTTGATTCTTTTTTCTCCATTTTTGTTTCTTTCTGAATTTTTTAAAGTTTCCTCCAAAGTCTGTCTTGATAATTTTTTTTTGTGTTTCAGTGATTTTACTCACTTTTCACTTCTATTGAGCTACTTTTGGAGCCTTTTTGATACCTTTTCAAAGTTACGCCCAATTTTCTTGCCATTTTAGTCTCTTTTCACTCTTTTTTTTCCACTTTTGGACCAATTTTTGCTCCTTTTTGAGTCTTTCCAGGTTTTATAAAATAATCCACATTCAGACACACACACATCAAAAGATGAGGGAGAAAAACTATAACAACTGGGACTGATTTTTTACACATTTAAACACTTTTACCTTCTTTTTTTTTAACACTTTTGGAACATTTTTTAAAACTTTCTCACTATTTTCCAGGTTCACTCCCAATTTTCTTACCAATTTTTGACTCTTTTGGATCATGTTTTGCAGCAAACTGACCATTTTCCGAGTTTAATCCCAGTTTTTATCACTTGTTGTTGTTTTTTGTCACTTTTCTTTACCATTTTTGCAACTTTCTGAATTTTTTTAAAGTGTCTTCCAAAATTTTTCTTGCTGATTGTTGTTGCTTTTTGACCATTTTAGTCACTTTTCACTCTTTTTGTTCCATTTTTTGCAACAAAATAACCATTTTTCAAATATAATCTCAACTTTCATGCCATTTTTTTTTCTGACCATTTGGCCATTTTCTCATCTTTTTAATGTTTTTGATTCTTTTTTCTCCATTTTTGTTTCTTTCTGAATTTTTTAAAGTTTCCTTCAAAGTCTGTCTTGCTAATTTTTTTTGTGTTTTAACGATTTTACTCACTTTTCACTTCTATTGAGCAACTTTTGGACCCTTTTTTGATTCCTTTTCAAAGTTACGCCCAATTTTCTTGCCATTTTAGTCTCTTTTCACTCTTTTTTTTTCCACTTTTGGACCAATTTTTGCTCCTTTTTGAGTCTTTCCAGGTTTTATAAAATAATCCACATTCAGACACACACACATCAAAAGATGAGGGAGAAAATATTATTACAACTGGGACTGATTTTAACACATTTAAACACTTTTACCTTCTTTTTTTTACACTTTTGGAACATTTTTTGATACTTTCTCACTATTTTCCAAGTTCACTCTCAATTTTCTTGCCAATTTTTGACACTATTCACTTCTTTTTTGCCACTTTTTGACCATTTATTGCAACAAACTGAATATTTGGAGTTTAATCCCGACGTTCTTGCCATATTTGTTGACTTTTGGATATTTTCCCACTGTTTTTCTTAACTTTTTTCATCATTTTTGCTACTTTCTGAAATTTTTAAGTTTCCTCCAAGCATTTTCTTGCTACTTTTTGTTGCTTTTTAGCCATTTTTAGTCACTTTTTTATTCTTTTTTTGCCACTTTTAAACCATTCTTTGATTCCTTCTCACTATTTTACAAGTAAACTCTCAATTTTTGCCCATTTTTGACACTATTCATTTCTTTATTTTACCACTTTTTGACCACTTATTGCAACAAACTGAATATTTGGAGTTTAATCCCAACTTTCTTGCCATATTTGTTGACTTTTGGATGTTTTCCCACTGTTTTTCGTTCATATTTGCTACTTTCTAATTTTTTTTAAGTTTCCTCCAAGCATTTTCTTGCTACTTTTTGTTGCTTTTTGGCCATTTTAGTCACTTTTTTATTCTTTTTTTGCCACTTCTGGACCATTTCTTGGTACTTTTTGAGTATCTCCAGGTGTTATACTGATTTAAATGTCTTTTTTTTTTCCTTTTTGAGCAAGTTTTTTGACCTCAAATTAAGTTATATTGCTGTTTTTGCCTTTATACCATTTAAATAGTTTCTTTTGTAAAAGTAGTTGTCTCTTTGGTTGAGTAACTCTGGTGTAGAACAGAAAACATCATCTAGCTGATATTTTGACACATTTCAGGTTAGAGAAATTAGAAATTAGAATATTGCAACAGGACATATTGCCATTTAATCTAATTTGCGTTTAATTGCCCGGCCCTTTTTTTTAAGAATCTTAAGTTATTGCAGCATTTTTCATTTGATTTTTCATGTTGATTTCGTCGTCTTTGTGCAGCTGAAGCTGAAGTTTAGAGTCTGAAGTTCCTCAGACACAGAAACAGGATCTTCCTCCTGTTTTAAATCAAAGTGCCGCCTCTATAATAAGTCATATTTCACCCTGTATATTCATGTGAAACACGCTGCATTCAGGGGGCGTGAGAAAACCCAGCGGGTGTTTTACCCAGACTCTGATGGTCTGTGTGTTTCAGCACGACCTTCGCCGTCACCCTGCTTTTCCTGCAAATGGCCTCCGCGTCTCGGTGTTCGAAACGCTCATTTTGATCCGCGGCGTTTCCGGTGGCGGACAAGCCCGCAGACGTCTGAACGGCGCCGAGTGTTTGGTGGAGTCAAAGAGGATGAAGAGCGGCGAAACAATCAGAATCACTTTCTTTTTGTTCCTTCATGTCCTGAGGATCCGTCACTCACTTTGGTTTTTATTTTACAGATTATTCTCTCAGTCTTTGTTTCCTTCAGTGTCGGGTTTATTCGACTTAACTGTGTAGTTTCGTTTCATCGCTTCCTCCTTTTATTAGTGTTGAATTATTTAAACCTGGTTCATTCTCAGGCTGACGCTGCCTTAAAGGTTTTTATCAGAATAACAAGTTTGTTACTGTCACTGGTCACAAACTTCCACCTCTAACTCAAAAACAAACATTGTGACTGCGACTGTGAAGGAGATGTTTCTAATTTAGACAAAAACAAAGACTCAAGTTGTAAAATTTTAAGGAAAAAGGACAAAAATTACAAGGAAAAACTTAAAAACTTTGCCTGAAAAATAGTTTCTTTAGCTCCTGTTTTAGCCTTTAGCTTATGTTTCAGCTTTTAGATTGTTTATTGACCTTTGGCTGGTGTTTTAGCCCGAAGCCCGTGTTGTTGCCTTTAGCCTGTGTTTTAGAATTTAGTCACTGTTTTAGTCTTTGTTTCTTGTTTTTAGCCCCGAGCGCTTCTTTTTTTTTTGTCTTTAGCTGCTGTTTTAAATCTTAAATTAAATACTTAGTTTATATTAAAATATAATCATGTGCATATCAGAATGTCACTATTCATGAGATCAAATGGAAGAAAAACAACAGTAGAACTCAGGGCTATGTTTAATAGTGAAAGTAAGAGCATTTCCACACGCACAATGAGAAGGGAACTCAAGGGATTGGGACTGAACAGCTGTGTAGCTTTAAGAAAACCACTAATCAGTGAGGCTAACTGGAAAAAAAGGCTTCAGTTTGTTAGGGAGCATAAAGATTGGACTCTGGAGCAATGGAAGAAGGTCATGTGGTCTGATGAGTCCAGATTTACCCTGTTCCAGAGTGATGGGCGCATCAGGGTAAGAAGAGAGGCAGGTGAAGTGATGCACCCATCATGCCTAGTGCCTACTGTACGAGCCTGTGGGGGCAGTGTTATGATCTGGGGTTGCTGCAGTTGCTCAGGTTCAGCAACAGTATGTGCTCAAAGAATGAGGTCAGCTGACTACCTGAATATACTGAATGACCAGGTTATTCCATCAATGGATGTTTTCTTCCCTGATGACACGAGCATATTCCAAGATGACAATGCCAGGATTCATGGGGCTCAAATAGTGAAAGAGTGGTTCAGGGAGCATGAGACATCATTTTCACACATGGATTGGCCTCCACAGAGTCCAGACCTTAACCCCATTGAGAATCTTTGGGATGTTCTGGAGAAGACTTTGTGCAGCGGTCAGACTCTACCATCATCAATGCAAGATCTTGGTGAAAAATTAATGCAACACTGGATGGAAATAAATCTGTGACATTGCAGAAGCTTATTGCAACAACGCCACAGCGAATGCGTAATCAAAGCTAAAGGCGGTCCAACAAAATATTAGAGTGTATGACCTTTTTGTTTTGGCCAGGCAGTGTATCTATACCAAACCTTTTCCAACTCAAAGTCCATTTTTACATCCCACAAATGTTTCCGGCCCCTTAAAAAAGGAGGTTATATTCCATTTTTAGAGCCCAATTAAAAACAAAAGACCTGAAATATCATAAAAACAATTCGACAACGACCAAAAATAAAGTAACTGGTTGATAATGTAACAAAACAGCAGAGCCTGAAATGTTATAATCCTACTTTTTGCTACTTTTTAAAACTTTCCATCACATTTCAAGCCAAGCACTTTTAATTTATTGTTGACAAGTTATTACATTTTTGGTTTTAAAACTTTTTTTTTGGGTCATTGATACATTACTGGCTCTAATATGCCTTCTTAAACGACTTTTATTCATATATATCTGAATATGTTTACATTTTTAATACACTAAATAACATAACTGAGTTTTAACATTTTAAACTTTGTTCTATATATTTTGGAATTGCTGATAAATATAAATTGATGATTGTAAACAACAAAAGCAAACATCAACCACTTTTTTTTTATGGTGGTGACTTTTTTTTTTTGGCCAGGCAGTGTAAGTGTAAACTGTAAGTGTTAAAAACTGTTTAGTTGTGGTCGTTTTTAACGGTGTAACAGTCGTCTCTGAAGCTGGTTGCTGCGTCTGATCTGCTCGGTTGTTTGCGTTCGTCTCTTCCATCGCTCTAATCTGACCTCGTCCATCGTCTGCTCGGGTCTGGAAGCTGATCTGGGATCTGTCCTGTCAGCGTTTGTCTTTGATCTGCTGCTCGTACCTGCTGGACGAGCTCAGAGGATGTTTATTCCACTGCTAATGTGTTGACAGGTGTGTGTGTGTGTGGGGGGGCTGCTCAGGTGTGTGTGTGCTGATAGACACTCCCTTTGTTTCCAGGTGTGTGTGTGTGTGTGTGTGTCACTGAGGGACACTCATGCGTTTCTCCTCCTCTCTACCTGAGTGTGTGTGTGTCCAGGTGAAGGTGTGAATGTGTGTGTATCCTCCTCTGTGCCCTGGGGCTCTTCCTGTAGCAGCGTTTGTTTCCACCCCCCCGGCCCCGGGGGCTCCACAGGCATTAACTGAGGTCATAACAGCCCCCCCGGTGAAGACAATTAGCCGCTAAACGCCTCCCTGCTCGCCACCGCTGTTTGTTTACCCGCCCGCCATGTTGCTGCTGTGTTTCCTTTGTGTTCTCTTCTGTGAGCGAACGTGTTTTAACGCACAGAAACATCCGGAGAGTCCAGGAGTAAAAACAAGTTTGTGGATGAAACGAGACAAAGCTACAGACGGATTCACAGTCCGATGATTTTTACAGAGTCTGTTTTACTCCTTAAACCTCCAACTGGTAAAATAAAGGGTTAAACAAACAAAAAAAAAGATATTGGAGTCACGTTTAATAACCAAAATACATTTAAATGAACATTATTTTCATGAAACCTGTTTCTATATTGTGTCTGTATTCACAAATTTATGTCCTTAAGTTAAGAAAAAGTAACATTATTCTCTTTAAGTCCCTGTGAGAACTTTCTCAGTGATTTAAAAAAAGTCTTATGTCTTGATTTGTGCCTGAAATCTGAGTTTTTCTCTGCTGAAGATGATTCCTGTGATTAATTAAGTCGTTATAGTGGAAACAGAAGCTGAACTGTCTGACAGGAAAGAGAAAGAAGAGTAGAAGGAAGATAAACAGGAGAGTGATAGAGCACGAGCTAAAGGCTAAAACAGTGGCAAGTGACTTAAAAACACCTAAGGGTTAATATTATAAACATGATGAGGACGAAAATGTGTCAGTTTCATCGTTATTTCATAAATTTAGTCAATGCACAGTTTTTATTAATGAATTCTATTTAAAGCTTTTTTTCTTTGACTGAAAGTAGTTTTAAATGTTATGTTTTTAGTGAAAAGAGTCTGTGTTGTAAGTTATATAAACAGCTGATCATTCATTATTTGTGCGTACTCATGGTCTGAGGAGGTTCTACATTTGTTCGCAAAGTAAGAAGAAATTCAGGTAAGAAAACTTTGATGAATCACAGGTTTGTGCGTCAAACGTTTTGTGAATGAGGCCCAATGTCTTCAAAAAAAACTTCTCTTTATCCAGATTTTTTATATCATAGATGAAATAAACCGAGTGTGAAAACTTCTTTAACCTCAAACTCTTGGACCTGAAACTTAAATTCGTCCTGAGAGAGTTTCAGATCGATGTCGGAGCAGGAAGTGGGTGTTAAATAATCCTAATTGAATTACTCAAACCTGTGTGGTTGTTTTTACTTCCCATGGTTCCATGTTTCTTGATTTTGAACCTGATCTCTCTCCGTACCTCCCCCCTCCTCCATAAATGGAAGGCGTTCCCGGCTGTCGGCTTCACTTCCTGCCTGCAGCTGTCTGACAGCTCCCCCCCCCCCGACCTGAGGGGGGTTTACGGCTACTTAGGTGGTAATAAATCTACCTGGATACCACAGGTGTCTTCCTAAAGTGGTCTGGATCAGATAAGAAACAACCCTCCTCCTCTTCCCCGCCTCCCTCACTCCATCACGCCCCCCCCTCCATCACCTCAGGTCGTCTTAAACTTATCAAACAAAGACACTTTAACAGAAAAAGCTCCTGAAATCAGACAGATTATTTTTAGCTCATAGCTGAGGAGGATTAATCTCGCTGACAGGTGAGGAAGAGGTGTAAAAACTGGGGTTCAAAGGTCAACAAGGACAAATGTTTTCACACGATGACCTGTGATAAGAATCATGGGAAATGTTCCAGTTTGAAAGTGTTGAAATGAAGCTAAAGAGGATCGACACCAGAGCCCTGAGGCACTCCTCCTCTATAACACTTTTTCCTATTAAAAATTTAATACTGCATTTAGTTTTCTTAAAGCAATTCACACTGATATTAATCTGTATTTATTTCACCAAATATAAATTCAACAATCACTCCTAACAACCCTTATCAATGTCTGAATTATAATAGATAATCATTTTAATCACTGTTATAAATAAGCTCATACCGAGAGCACATAGGTCAATGAGGTGACGTCCCCTTTTTTGTGTCTGAGTGCAATATTTCCTTCCATCATGAATTGAGTATTTCATCACATGTATTTCTTTATTCTATGAAACCTGTGTTATTTGAACACATCTTTAAACTATTAAAATATAACATGTTTTTTTGTGTTTTGGTTCCTCAAACCCCCAAAATGTCAGGTGGTGCAACCGTCCTGACAAGTATCCACAGTAATTAAACTCTAAAAATTGAATGTCAGTTATTGTAAATGGAAATTAAAAATACAGTGGCATTATTTTATGCTTGNAACAGGAAACAGGAAACTGCATCAGCCAGAGGAGCCCAAATGACATTTGTGACCAAGTGGAAAAGTTTGTAGATTTCTCTGAAATACTGATAAAAAAGGTTTTTTCACTTCATTGGTGACTGGAACAATTTCCATGTCAGGTGGTACAACCAATGTAATAATGTGAAATGTTATTTTAACATCAAATTATTTATCTTATTCACAAATCAAAGAAATGAAACACACAAAATGAAAATGTATGAGTCACTACAGACACTTGAGAGATACTTGCCAATAATTTCACACAGAAAAAATAACAGGAACATATAAATATATTTTCATATATTTGGTTGCACCACCTGACATTTTTGGGTGCTCAAATTAAAAATACTAAAAAATAATGAACCTAAAAACTTTGAAATGTTGGTCAACTACTGAAATCTGTTAGAAAACATAATTCTTCTCTCAGAAATATGTTTTTATCCATTTTCAAAGAACTTTTTAAAAATACGTTTTTAGACCCTCTTTTTGTCATTGACCCGTATAAGTGATGGACTTTATAAGAAATATCTGCCTGAACATAAACCACAATTTAAAATGAGATTATCATGGCAGAAAAATTTGGTTTTTTTTTTTGTAAATGAAAAATTGGATCAGAGTGATTAAAACCACTCAAGCAGAAAAAAGTTTATCAGTGAAAAGAGAAATCTGTGTTTTTCTCTGCTGAAAACATTTTCTGTGATTTCTTTAGTAATTATGGTGGAAACAGGAGCTGGACTGTCTGACAGAAAAACAACAGAAGAGAAGAAAAAAGATAAATGGGAGAGAGATAGAGCATGAGCTAAAGGCTGAAACACTGAGCTAAAAGCATTAAAAAGAGCTTAAGTAAGAGCTAAAGAATAAAATAGATACTAAAAGCTACAACACCAGCCAATGGCTTAAACACCAGAAGTAAGGCTAAAACAGGAGCTAAAGGCTGAAACAGAAGCTAAAGGCTGAAACAGAAGCTACAAGCTAAAACATGAGCTAAAGGCTAAAACAGGGGCTAAAGGCTAAAACAGGAGCTACAAGCTAAAACATGAGCTAAAGGCTAAAACAGGGGCTAAAGGCTAAAACAGGAGCTAAAGGCTAGAACATGAGCTAAAGGCTGAAACAGAAGCTACAAGCTAAAACATGAGCTAAAGGCTAAAACAGGGGCTAAAGGCTAAAACAGGAGCTAAAGGCTAGAACATGAGCTAAAGGCTTTAAACAGGAGTAAAAGGCTAAAAGAGAAGCAAAAGGCTAAAACAGGAGCTAAAGGTTAAAACAGGAGCTAAAGACTTGAAAAAAAGGCTTAAGGCCAAAACAGGAGTTCGAGGCTAAAACAGGAGCTAAAGGCTAAAACAGGAGCTAAAGGCTAAAACAGGAGCTAAAGGCTAATATGGCAGCTTGAGGCGCATGTATCAGAGCACTGAGCTGTGAGTGACGGTAAATACACAAACTTATCGTGTTGTTTCTGTTAAAAAAATTGTCTTGAACAAAGAAAAAGTAACGATACAAAGGTAATAAATGGTGTTTTTAATGTTTTACTTTTAAAGCAGACAGTCAGGGAGGTTTTTTTGGGGGGTGGTCAGGTTACGTCTTTATTCCTCCCAGTGCAGCACAGACCCTTTCAGAGAGGAAACGTAGAAATAATGATATATTCAAGCAGACGGGTGATAAACGCACAGAGACTCAGCCCCGCGGTGGTTTGTTCGCCGCCAACGTGAGCGGAGAGAAACTGGGCTGCAGGTCTTCATACCTGTGGGGGATAATAACAGGTATTTTAGCGCAGAGATGAGTCGATGAGTGGAGCAGAAGGTATTTTCTTTTATGGGGGGAGAGAGAGAGAGAGAGAGAGAGAGAGAGAGAGAGAGAGAGGGAGGGAAACTTTGGCATTTGGACGAGTAAACCCGTCGTGACAAGTGTCCATAAATTAGCTCCTGAAACACCTATTAAAAGTCATCTGACACAAATAAGCTCTGATGCCATCCATCAACATACCGCAGTGAAGGAGGGAAGGAGAGAAGGAGGAGTGAAGGAGGAGAGAAGGAGTGATGAAGGTGGAGGTGAAGGAAAAACATGTGAGTCAGATCAGAATCAGAGCGAAACCTCGTAAATGACAAAGAGACGACAAAATAAACAAACCTGAGAGTTTACGAGACAGGAGACTGACAGATAGACTGACAGATAGATAGATAGATAGATGGATAGATAGATAGATAGATAGATAGATAGATAGATAGATAGATAGATGGATAAATGGATAGAAAGATAGATAGATAGATAGATAGATAGATAGATAGATAGATAGATAGATAGATAGATGGATGGAAAGTATGAATTTTAAGATTAGATCTATCTATCTATCTACAGGGGTTGGACAATGAAACTGAAACACCTGGTTTCAGACCACAATAGCTTCTTAGTCTGTTGTATATTCCTCCTTTTGCTGCCAATACAGCGTCAATTCGTCTTGGAAATGACAGATACAAGTCCTGAACAGTGGTCAGAGGGATTTTAAGTCATTTTTCTTGTAGGATAGTGGCCAGGTCACTACGTGATGCTGGTGGAGGAAAACGTTTCCTGACTCCTACAAAACACCCCAAAGTGGCTCAATAATATTTAGATCTGGTCATCCTGATACATGGCACCGCCTTCAGGATACAATGTTTTAACCATTGAATGGTCCTCCAGAATGGTTCGGTCGTCCTTGGCAGTGACCATCTAAAACAAGTATTGGGCCGAGCGAACGCCAGGATATGGCCCCAAACCATCACTGATCCACCCCCATGCTTCACTCTGGCCATACAACAGTCTGGGTGGTTCACTTCTTTTGGGCTTCTCCACACTGTAACTCTCCTGGATGTGGGGAAAACAGTAAAGGTGGACTCATCAGAGAACAATACATGTTTCACATTGTCCACAGCCCAAGATTTACGCTCCTCGCACCATTGGAACCAACGTTTGGCATTGGCATGAGTGACCAAAGGTTTGGCTATAGCAGCCGTGTATATCTATCCTGTGGAGCTCGGACAGTTTTGGTGGAAACAGGAGAGTTGAGATGCACATTTAATTCTGCCGTGATTTGGGCAGCTGTGGTTTTACGTTTTTTGGATACAATCCGGGTTTCAGACAGCTTCCTCTTGCATCCACAGTTAATCCTATTGGATGTGGTTCGTCCTTCTTGGTGATTCGCTGACGTTACCCTGGATACCGTGGCTCTTGATACATCACAAAGATTTGCTGTCTTGGTCACAGATGCACCAGCAAGACGTGCCCCAACAATTTGTCCTCTTTTGAAGTCTGATATGTCACCCATAATGTTGTGTGCATTGCAATATTTTGAGCAAAACTGTGCTCTGACCTCTGACCCTGGTAATTGAACCTTCACACTCTGCTCTCACTGGTGCAATGAATGAAGATCGGCCACCATGCTGCTCCAATTTAGCCATGAAACCTCCCACACTAAAATGGCAGGTGTTTCAGTTTCATTGTCCAACCCCTGTATCTATCTATCTACCTATATATCTATCTATTTATCTATCTATAGATAGATAAATAGATAGATATCTCGCTGGATTCATGGATTTAAAATGAATGATATAATCTCAACCTGCCTTTGAGTTGGTCAGGAAAACATTTAGCCTGAGGCCCGGTTTAGTAGCTGATCCTTGCTCTAGTCGTTTCCATCAGGTCTGAAGCAGCATTTCTAGAATTAAAGGTGATTTAATGTTAATAAAGAACGACTCTGAGGCTTTTGTTGACCTCACGTGGTGAAACGCTGGAGGCTGCGTTTGATAAAGCAGAATAAAAACTCTGCAAAGATCCATGTCAAACATCTGTTAAACACTCCTGAATGTGTCGGTGCGTGTAAACACTTGAAGCAGAAGTTAAATTTTAAAAGATTTAATCCGACTAAAGAAATCTGATCCCTGAGAAAGTGACTGACGTCTGCGTTGACCTGATGTGCCATCGCTCTCCAGCCGAACGTGCATGAGGGAGCACGTTTCCTCTTTGTTACTGAAATGCTTTCTATCTGTCAGATAATGTTACAACACTCTAAGTGTGTGTGTGTGTGTGTGTGTGTGTGTGTGTGTGTGTATCGCCTTTAGCAGAGGAAGCTACATGCCAAATGCCAATCATGTATCTGTGTGGTATGTAAACACTGACAGCACACACCTCGTTTGTTCTGGACTGGTCCCAGCAGTCGGTGTGTGAAACTGGATTACAATGGAGCAGGGTGTGACTTTCTTTTATGAGCCCGTCCATCAGCCAGCGCAAGAATTTAAATTGCACGGTAATCTAACCCCCAATTTTCATCTGCTGCAGAAACGATTATTCAAAGAGGAAACAGGCGGCGGCGGCGGCATCAGCGCTGAGACGTGCTTTAAAACGCGTTAACAAAAGAGTCCGAACCATCAAAGCGCCTGAAGGTGAAAGACAGAATAACTGAATGAATAATCCACGCTGGTTTGTGCAGAAACAGGTTTTTAATCTCCACGTGAGAAGCTGCTCTTTCTGCACGTCGTGTTTCCTGCACAAACAGGAAGCTCCGAGTTCATGTTTGCAGCCGCTGACGGCGTCAAATGTGACAGCGTTCGAACGCGGTTACAACCACACGTCCATCAAAGATCCTGCTCATCAAGTTTATTTAGTTTATTTATAGTTCAGGCGAGGGCTGAACGAGTTTAGAAAAAGATCTAATTGTGATTTTTCTGGCAGATAATTCGATCTTAATTCAATTTACAGTTTTATTTAAATCAAGCTTTAGTGAAGTTTTCCCAACGTCTGACAAAGAATTACATCAAAACATCAAACCATCAAAAGTTTTTACTGTAATGCAAGGATTAAAATGAAGGTAAGAATTATTTTTAACTTTTAGATATAAAGGACAATATTTAAGTTGAAAAGTGGAAATTTTGAAAAATAAAGACAAAATTCTGAGACAAAAAGTCAATATTTTGAGATTTAAAAAAATCCAAATTTTATGTAATTAATCCAACATTATGTGTCTGTTAAAGGTGTAAACTTATGGAATAGTTGTGACAGTGAATTAAAAATTCACTTTCTTCATTTAAAAACACGTTTGAAACTAAAGTAATAAGAAAATATGTAAATCAAATGTGAAGAAAACATCAACAAAATATTGGAACTTGGGTTGTGTTTGGTTGTAATATTGTTAAAGGATTTCATTGGATTATTTTTACTACTATAATATGTTTTGAAAATATTTATCTTTTCTCCATTAAAAAAACTTAAGGTGTTACTCAGAACATGTAATTAAGTTGATTAAGTTTATTTCTACATTTATTTATTTGTTTTATTTTATTTTATTTTTTGCAAAATGGGTCGGCAAAATAAGCAGAAGCTTCAGCCTACACCCTTTCGATTAGCTTCAACTATTATGTGATATTTGGATCTATGATATATTTGTTGTGCGTGGTCTTTAAATGCTAATCGAATAAACTGAACTGAACTGAACTGAAAAAAGTCTAAACTTTAAGATAAAGGCAAATGTCGAAGATAAAAAGTCAAATTTTTGAGATTAAGCATCAAAATTTTGAAATAAAGGCAAAATTTGAGATAAAAAGCGTAAATTTTGATTTAAAAAGTCAAAATTCTAAGATTAAAGTCGAAACCATCATAAATAAAGACAACATTTACAGATAAAAGGCAAAATTTTGGAAAAAAAAGAGAAGATTTTAAGATAAATTGGCAAATTTTGACTTTTCTTAAACCCTTAGTTAAACACCTCGAAAACTGAGTCTGAACTTTAAATACAACTCTCGTTATTTTTATTTCTAAACTGGACTTTTTAATTTTAGTTTTAACAACTGAAGAACAAAAAGAGCATCTTTGACTCTTAACTTTTAAAAACAATTGAGTCCAAAATAACTGTTTTATGTTAAAAAAGATAAAATACAAAACAATTAAAAAAAAATAATAATAATTAAACAAGCGATAATTAGAACAACGAGATTCAACAATCGCAAGGAAAAAAAGGATTTTTCCCAACAGTTTTACACTTAAACACGAAGTTACACGATTTCAGAACGATAAATCTTTCAGCCCCAGTTCAGGCTGCACGATGTGGCCTAAAACTAATACCTCAATATTTTTTTGCTATATCCTGAAACACGATCTCAATATTTTGATTTCTTCTATAAATCATATTAAATGTTCAGTTCAACTCATTAACCCTGTGGTGCATGAAAGTTAAAAGTTATTTACTCCTAAATTCAATGGTTCATGTGGTGGAAATTCATATTAGTCTGTGTCAGGATATTTTTATTCTTCTTAGGGCCTGAAAAAATGTTTTCAATTATTTTCCAAACATATATATACTTTTAAAAAAGCTATAGACAAACATTTGAGGGTGAAAAAGCTTATAAACTATAAATTATTTAGTGTTAAAATGGATGAAAAAGAGTTGAAATATTTTGCAAAGCATTGAAAAAAGAAGTAAAACCAAAAAAAAAAGTCATATTTACATTAAGTTCACACTGTTTTGTGTTGAATACTCATTTAAAAACGTTTGGAAAAAAATAATTGATATATTAATTAATATTAATAATAATATTAATAATTAATAAAACGACACTAGTATAATGATTTATAAAATTTGCAGCCAAAAAGGGAAAAATCTAAATCAGGTTACGTTTAACGAACCTTTTATTCCAAACCACACTTTATATTTTTAGTTCCAGTAAAATATTTAATTCAGATTTATTTATCTGGCTGAATGTATCACATGAATGTCTCAATAGATTTATAAACTTACAACCATGACAACCAAATAAAATGTAAAAATAACATGAACTAAAACTGTGGTTGACTTAATCTAACTTTTATTTCCACAAATACTTTACCTGGATATTGTTGTTGGTGCTGAAAGGACTCTGTTAGTGACGTCTGTCTCTCTCACGAAAGTTTGGTGGTGTAGTGTTAGTTTTACAGTATGCTCTTATTTTGAAGGACACACAGAAAGTTATAACTGGATGTTAGTCAGGCAATAAAACGAGACATATCAATACTCCATGAACTGTCTGTGGGAATCTTTAACCTACAAAACGAAAGTTTGAGGATTCTCTTCCTCCTTCTGTTTACTTTGCAGCTCAGAGTTTTATTTTTGTCTGTCATTTAGATGTTTGTGTACGTTTATTGTGACATTGCAAAACATCGCGTTTGTTTCTCTTCTTTGTCGTGGAGAGAGCACAGAGTGAAAGAAACGCAACTACGAAGAGAATTACATACTGACGTCTCAAAACATTTACCTGACAACTTATACTCTATTAACTTAAAAATACTACGTCGATATATTTACCTTACTCTTTTGTAATAGAATAGATGCATAAAATGAGGCTTCTAATCAAAGCTATGAATGCAAAAGGGTTTTATCAGGACACAAATCATTTATATTTACAGTTTAGGCTAAAATAGGGAGCTACAAATAAACTAAATGAGGAGTCGAGCCAAAAGAACTGACTCTCTGAAAAGAGCTGAACTTCTCATCCCAAGATTTGACACATCGACTTAAATAGAAACTTATCAGCTCAGGTGACGAGGCAGAGACACACCTGGTGTAATTTGGCCGTTATCCACGCGACAAAATGGAGCAAACACAACAGTCTGGAGTTTAAATTTACTAGATAAACAGAGCAAAGCAGGAAAACAGGAGCTTTAATCCAACTTTAATCCTTGGAATTAAAACCTGAAACAATGACTGAGGTTTTCATTGAGTCATAATTTATCAGACAGTTAAAGATGATGTGAATCTTTGCTTTATATATTTGTGTTTACCTCATAATTATGTTTGTGTTCAGAAATAAAAGAGAATTTAAAACCAACGATCGATTCAACCACAGGACGTTTTATCGTCTCCTCCCAGACGTACATCTGTGCATCTATATGTTTAGGGGTAAAAATATAGATTTATGTAAATCAGAGAGTGTGTTTAGCTGCTTGTATGTGTGTGTGTGTGTGTGTGTGTGTGTGTGTGTGAGTGTGTGTTTGTCGCAGCCAGCTTCCTGCAGTCTGCATCACAGATGGGCGAGCGACTTGATACCCTCCTTAACCGTAGACGTGTCGGAGAGAGAACAAAAAGAACGACAGAGCATCAGAGAAAGTGAGAAAGTGTGAGTGTGTGAATGTGAGTGTGTGTGTGTGTGTGTGTGTGTGTGTGCAGGAGAGAGAGAGAGAGAGAGAGAGAGAGAGAGAGAGAGAGATCAGCTAAGGTGGGGTTTAACCTCGTCACATCCTCGTGGTTATTTCAGCCAGAGTAGACAGGTTGTGTGTGTGTGTGTGTGTGTGTGTGTGTGTGTGTGTGTGTGTGTGTGTGTGTGTGTGTGCGTGCACCGCCCTCGGCCGTTGGAGGTGAGAAGAGTTAATCCTGAGTTAAATGATCTTGCACTTTACAAAATACACGACAATTACACAGATAATTATACTCCGACTTCACACAGAGCCCACGGGTCACAATTAACACACACACACACACACACACGCACACACACACACACACACACTCCTGCCAGGTGTGGTGGAGAACACCTGCTGAGCTGCAGAGTGTGTTAAAGTGTGTAGTCATTACTCTGATGATGTGATGAGTACGAGCGGATTAAACTTTCAGAGACGACTGAAAAAGAGCGAGCGCTCACTCTTTTCATTATTCGCTGGACAGAATCAGATTTCCTTTAATTTGTTGAATTTTGACAAAGACTAAAAAAAGAAAAACACTCCCTCTTTAAACTTGCACCCTGAATATTCACTCTCCTTTCCACCAGAGGAATCCAGAGTTCAAACATATCAAAAGTGTTGTTTCATCAAATTATTCCAAGTGGTGAAATTTCTCCTGTAAAGTCCGTTGTTTGTCTGTCTGTCGTGTCCGTTCTCATCAATAACAGCAGCTTCACAGTCTTAGAGCATTTCCTCCTCAATGTCAATCTGACAAAGCTGCAAGTCTTTGTTTTCAACAGGGTTCTAGCTGCAAGACTAAAGTCACCCCATCCTTTTCTGTTGAGTTTTCATCCCAGGACAGCTTGTGATAGACAACAAGTGCTCCCTGCTTGACTGGTCTTGTGTAATTTCTCTATTAGAGGCTCGTTTATTGGCTAACAGGCCTGTCACTCACTCCTACAGGAACCAATCACCTTACACTTCATTTTAAGCAGCTGCAGCCATTTACATCATTGGTGAGACCTATTTCACATTCATGAAGAGGAACAACCTGTGACTGTGAACTACAGTTTCATTATTTCTGTTGAACCTTTCCACAAAGAGAGCAAAGTTGATTAAAAAGAGGACACTGACACATTCAACAAGTCAAAATTCCAGGGAGAAAGCTGTAAAATTCATATTTAAGTCGGGATTCTAGAAAACGTCTGAAGTCTTCAATTCATGTCAAAACTTGTAGGAAAACAAAGCTGGAGAATAAAGTCAGAACCCTGTGAAAAAGGTTAAAAATTCTAGAAAAAGTCTTCTGATTTTTGGTTTGTGGTAAATACACCAAAGTTTGAGATTCTGTTCAGAATTCTGGAATTAAAATAAATCAGGATCTTGGGGGTTAAAGCCAGAATTTTAAAATGTCAGTCTCCCTGATGAGGAAGAATTTGTGACTGTGAACTACAGTTTCATGATTTTTTTTGTTGAAATTGTCCACAAAGAGAGTTAAGTTGTGACCAAAAAGAGGACACTGAGCACTGATGAAGCTGGTTTTGTTTGTGCAGAGTCTTCACCTGAGACTAAAAACTCTCTAACTCCTACAAAGTTTTACCTAAAAAGCTCAAATTTCCTCCAGATGTAGATGAGAAGGTGTAGAAGTGATGTGGTGGATGTTTTATGTCTGACATGAAGCATCTTGAAGTTAGCCACATATAAAAACGTGACATTTTCTGAAACTTTAATCTTTCAAATGAGGTGTCACTGATGAATTTTGACCTTATGCTTCTACAGTTATAAGCTCTGAAACACAGCATGGTAAAGAGACCAGAATTGGGTGGGATATAAGGGGTTAAACAGACTTAACCCTTTAACGTCCTCCTCGACCAAATGGTTCAGCACATTTTGAGTTATTTCAATAAGAGGAGTCTCTAACTTAACTTAAACTGATTTAACTAACCACAATTAAGTTGTTGAGTTGACATATTGAAGGCAAAGAAATGTGCTTTTGTTTTACGCTTTTTTTTCTTTAAGTCTTTTCAAGTAAAAATGAACTTGAGAATTATAAGTATTTGCACTTTTTTTCCCCAAGATGTTACATTTACAAATGCAGTTTTTCCTTGTTTCATTCAATATTTCCCTTGGTTGAAATAACATTGCTCAATATTTTGTTGCATACTTGCAGAAATCAAAACTCTTCAATGCCACTGAGCCTTGAAGAGTGAGTGACACTTCAGTCATTGGGTAGAGGTTAATATTTAAAAAAAACTAAAAGGTTTGTTTGAAAAAAGAAAAAAAAAGATTGTTGTTATTGCTCATCCATTGACACAAGAAAATGTTTCTTTTCCTTTTTCCTTGGTGGGTTAGTTAAAGGGTTAAAGGGATATTGTGTTTTTTTTAGTCTTTATTTTGTCCCTCTGGGTTCCCCATAGCATCTTTACATAATTCACAGCTCATAAAAATCTCTACTTTTCTCTCTCTGGTGTTTGAGAAAACCTTTACTTCAGCCTCCTTCTGAAATGTTACTGTCACTTTAAGACTCCCCGCTCCACACACGCCCTCTTCACTCTGATTGGCCAGCCCCTCTGGAGGCCTGTCAGGGGGCGGAGCTATGGGAAGACCTTGGTGTTTGAGGTTCTGGCCCTCCAACGAGTCGGGAGATTAGGTGCAGACCTGGTGAAATCTCACGTGGATCTAGTGTGAATCTCATGATCTTGTGAAGATCTAGTAAAATCTTGTGCACATCTTGCGCTGATCTCCTCCGGATCTTGTGCAGATTTCATGCAGATCTCATGTTGATCTAGTGCAGGTCTCACAATCTTGTGCCGATTAAGTGGAGATCTTGTTTGGCTCTCTAACAGATCTTGTTCTGATCTGATCTAGTGCTGATTGAATGCTCTTCTTGTGCAGATCTATTGTGGATCTAGTGGTATAATACTGTTGTCATGATCTTGTGCAGATCTGGTGAAAATCTAGTGCAGATCTCTTGTGGATCTTCTGCTTGTCTGTTGCAGATCTTGTGCAAATGTGGTAATGATTTAGTGTAGGGCTTCGTGGTAAACACGGTATGACGGTAGAGATTTGTGCTCGACCGTCGTATTTGCCTCTGTGTGGAAATGGCTGCAAGCACAGTGACGGCGGAGGCGAAAAAAAGGTTCTACTTCCATGATCTGGACGTGGTTCGGGTTCAAAAAGTCGGATGTGGAGCAGAAAAATGTCGTCTCTTGCAGAAATCTGGATTACAGAACCTCTTCACTGTTTTTGCCATTTGCCTCATAGAAAACCTCTCTTACTTGAATTTCTGTTTACAACATCCACTTTATTTTTGTATTATTGAAGAATTTTGTACTTCTGAGGCACCATCCTTATTTCTGTTTTTCTTCTGCATGATAAATGCTTTTACATTAAAATTACATTGTATGCTTTTATGCTTTTTTACGGTTTTTAAATCAACTTAGCTTTGATAAGAAACTACAAAACCCATTCAGAAACACTTCTATTACACACGTCCAGAACTTTTCAGGATTATGGTTGGATCTTGTGCTGATTTCTTACAGATCTCATGTGGATCTTGTGCTGAATTGGAACAAAGTTTTTTTCTTCTGTATAATCTTCATATAAACCCTGTCGTGTGTTTTTCTGATGGAGTTTGATGACATCATGTTGATTTTAAACATATTTCATTGACCCAAATGTTTTTATTTCCTCCTGAGTTTTGTTTTTATCTTCAAACCGAATATATAATCGACTCACAAACTCCAGGAGCCTGAAGTTTGAAGCAAACATTTCTTAGTTTGCAGCTTCAGGAATCGACTCTCCGTAAACAAACTGTATCGTAATATTTTGAGTTATTTGTGATTAAAAAGTGTTAAATGTGTTTGTGAGCGTCTGTCGAGTGTGACACGCCGCGTTGTGAACAGAAACGTCCTCATCAGTCTGAGGAGGAGACGCAGAAAAAAACAAGTTGTTGATGTAATTGAGTCTAAATATGACTGAGAGTGTGACAGCCTGAGTGTGTGTGTGTGTGTGTGTGTGTGTGTGTGTGTGTGTGTGTGATACTTTGGGTGGTTACAGACAGTTTCTGCTTTCACTTGTGATTCATTTGCAGTCGACTCGCTCCGTGAGAACCGGAGGCGTCACTTCCACGGCGAGGACGAACATGTTGCTGCGACATATTTCCTCACGCCGTCCTGCCAAACACGCTGCGACACACAACGCCGCCATTGTTCACGCCGCTTCCTGTTGTTGCTCAGTGACGTTTTTAACGATGTGTACGAGAAGCTTCAGGAGATTTTTAGGCTTTAGACTTAAAGGGAGGTCAAAGGTCAAACTAAATAACGTTGTGACTCCTTTAACTAGTTTGTCGTTCTGTCGTTGATGATGCAGGAAAAAGTGTGAAAACATTCTCGTCACTTTGTGTAAATATCACGTTAGTAGCGAAATCTCACATCATTTGGAACAGCCAATCAGAAGCCTGAGGTCATGTCAGACGGTTCTGTAAACAACTGAACTTTTTTTGACTGCTGCAAGTTAACAACTTTATTCTTGTAAGTTATGACTTTACTCTAGTAAGTGTACGACATTATGCAAGAACATTTTCAACTTTACTCTGGTAAATTGACAACTTTATTCCATTTAGTTTATGACTTTATTCCACGAAGTTAACAACTTTATTCTGTTTAGTGAACAACTTGACTCTGTTGAATATACAACTTTCTTCTGGTACGTTTAGGACTTATTTTTACTAAGTTTACATCTTAATTCTTGTAAGTTTACAACTTTATTCTCGTAAGTTTACAACTTTATTCTCGTAATTTTACAACTTTATTCTCGTAAGTTTACAACTTTATTCTTGTAAGTTTACAACTTTTTTCTCGTAAGTTTACAACTTTATTCTCGTAATTTTACAACTTTATTCTCGTAATTTTACAACTTTATTCTCGTAAGTTTACAACTTTATTCTCGTAAGTTTACAACTTTATTCTTGTAAGTTTACAACTTTATTCTCGTTAGTTTTCTACTTTATTCTAGTAAATTTACCATTCATTCTGTTTAGTTTATGACTTAATTCTTGAGGATTTATGACTGTATTCTAGTAAGTTTACAACATAACATCTGTAAATTTACAACTTTATTCTAATAAGTCTTCAACATATTTCTCGTTGATTTACCACGTTATTCTTGTCAGCGTACGACATTATTCAAGTAAGTTTTCTACTTTATTCTAGTAAATTTACAACTTCATAATCTTGAGTTTACAACCTAATTCTAGTAATTAAAGACATAAGACTTGTAAGTTTATGACTTAACTCTTCAAACCTCATTACTGTTTTCTTGTATTGAATTAATTCTCGTAAGCGTAAAACTTGATTTAAGTACGTTTTTGACGTTTTTGTGGTTTGTCTGACTTAATTCTAGTAAGTGTGTGATTTTATTCACGTAAGTTAATAACTTTATTCTTGTGAGTTTATGACTTTATTTCTGTGAGTTTAAGCCTTTTTTCTTGTGAATTTATGAGATTTATCCTGTAAATTAACTCTTCTTTTTTTTAACCATGTCCCTGATCCTCTTTGTAGAAAACAATAAAGATAGAAGAAGAAAAGCAATAAAATAGAGAAACTGTGGAGGACAGAATAAATAAATAAGTGTAAATTTTGTTGCATGTGAGCGCAGTTGTTCTGATTTTAGCTGTTTGAGTCCTTTAAATAATAACATTGACTTAAAGATGATCAGATAAAAATGTAAAAGTGAAGAAAGATGTTTAAACAAACAGATAAAACAGATAAAAGTGGTTTAAACTTCATATTTTGGATAATTTCAGGGAGTTTCAGTGAAATGTTGTGGATGGGTTTGTCAGATATTTAATGTTTGTTTGTTTGTTTGTGTTTACCTGTTTGTTCCCTCATCAGAGAGTTTCTCTAATGATGACTGTGGAGGATTCCTCTGATGGTTAACTAGCTCCCATCAGGCCTCAAACACGCCTAATACTCTCCACGGGGACACGCTAACCACACGCTAATGACACGCTAATGCACGCAGGTTAATGTTTACGCTTTAAGGAGCAGCGCTGAGTTTTTCCTCCTCCTGTGAGGTCACTGTGTCCTCTGGAAACACCTGCACCTGTCGCTTGGCGTCTATCGTTAACTGAACCACAGTGATGTCATCGGGGACCAATAGAGAGCGGCGTCTTTAATTAAGTCACGTGATACTCGAGTGTTCGCCAACTGATCAGCATCTCAAAGATTTAACTGTTTATTCTCACTGAAGGAACTCTGAGCTGCTTTATTTCAGTTTTATCACCTGGATTTTAACGAAGCAGATACGTCCAAGCCTCTGATTGGATAATTACTGCAATTCTGAAACAACCATGGCGAGACAAAGATGTTTAAAGAGTTCCTGAATCACCACAGTGTGTTAATTTATGTATTTATACAACAAGAAAATCCCATTTTTACATCATCAAGCAACTTTTAAAACCATTTGACGTCCAAACCAGTTTTTAAAAATGCGCTGAATTTTCCTTTAAGCGTCCGTTGATGTTTTTTGGGGGCTGCAGAGTCGTCAGGATGCCAGAGTCTGACGTATCGTTGGCCGTCACGTCCCACGCTAATGAGTCTCCATATCACCTAATTGTCCGACAAACTGTTCCTTTAATATCCGCCAGTGTGTTCAGAGTGTGTGTGTGTGTGTGTGTTTAAAGTGTGTGTGTGAGATTAATTTATGCAGGATAACACAGGACGCCTTCTGCTGAGCTGCTTCTTCCCTTCACAATAACACACATTTCTCCTCCTCCTCCTCCTCTTTCTTTCACTTCAACCTTCTGTTCTCCTCCTCCTCCCTCGTTTCCTCTCACTTTTTTCTCCCCCTCTCGTCTCTCCCAGACAACTGTGACTGTTTTAAATCTGACCGCTGATTAGCCCGAATCAATTAAGTCCTCCACGCTGCGTCCAACAGCAGAGCAGCATGGGGTATTTAGAGTATTTAGCTCCCATTCATCAGGCTCCAGCCTCTTAATCGCCCTTTAATTACAGACGACGACTCAGGGAGCTGAGGAGGGACATTAGGCCGGGAACCAATCAGGCCACGCCGCCGTCGCCAACGCCGCCGCCGCCGTACGCTGGAGTGATTGCAGAGAAAATCATCCAGAGAGACCATTAAAGTAAGAACTGAGCTGCATTAAANCTTTGGGTTTTTTGTGATTTTAGTGACATGATGAAAAAAAGTGTAAAGTTTGTTGAAGTTTTTCAGAGTAAAACCAGGTGAACCAGAATAATGAAAGTGAAGAGAAAAAACTCCTCAAACAGAAACAGAAAAACTCTCGAACGTCTTCACGTCGGAGCAGAAAAACTCCTGAGGAAGTTAAACTCTCCTCGCAGCTATCAGCGTTTCTAATCCTCTTTGTCCCGCTCTTGTTCTGCCGCTCAAAGCCACGGCGGGGATAACATCACTTCATTTACGATCCGCGCCCGTGGTTGGTCAATTAGAGCCGGTGGCGCTCTAATCCCCCCCCTCCCTCGCTCGGGGTTTTCTCCTCCGTGAATCAGGGGGAGAACAGCAGCGAGCTTTAATACCGTCTAATGACGTTATGGGAGGAATAGCCCCATGCCGCTGGGAACCTGCTAATCCCACTTTGTTCCTTTGGGATTTGTTGGCGGGGCCCCCCCTCCGCCCCCCTCCCTCCCGGAGCCTGATCCTCTTCTTGTCGCTGCGACACAATGAGGCCCCCGCCGTCGGGCCCCGTCCGCTCCTCTTTCTGCGAACGCCTCTCTCATTTGTCGGGCCGCGGTTGGGGGCGCGCTCCGCTTTATTCGCTCCTCAATTAGCGGAAAGTGCTTGTGTTGATCACTTCCTCTGCCAAGGTGAGCGCACATTCCTGGGCGCCGCCGCCGCCGCGTTCACGCACGTCACCCGGGTTATCAGGAAACACCAGAAATCTCTCCACCGCCTACCGAAGCCATGGCGAGGGTTTCGTGTCACGTCCGCGGCCCTCCAAAGCTCCGCCCACTTCTTTCAGCCTCATTATGGCGTCTCCTGCTCAAGGAGGCTTTGATGAACACGTCCTCCCATTTCCGCTGGATTCTCAGGGACTAAACCGCCAAATCTCTAAATCCAGGATCCCAAATCAAACAGCCGCCTCAAAGAGCAAGGTGCACTGGGAAAACAAAAACAGAAACTTCCAGAATGACCCTGATGAAAAGTTTCCCTCCCCCAGTTCTTAACAGCGTGTATTTCCCCCTTTAACATCAGTGACAGCTTGAAGTCTTTTGTGCTGGTTGTGGATGAGGGTCTTTATTTTCTCAGATGGTAAAACTGACCATTCTTCTTGGCAAAAAGCCTCCAGTTCCTGTAAATTCTTGAGGTCAGGAGACTGAGATGGCCACTCCAGAACCTTCACTTTATTCTGCTGTAGCCAATGGCAGGTCCCAAATTTCAACTTATCATCAAAAATTTCTCACTTTTTAATTCCAAAAATCTGACTTCTTCTCTTCACTATTGACTTTTTAGCCAACATTTTTGACTTCATATCAGAATGATGTTTTTTTTCTCAATTGTTTGTCCTTAATCTAAAATATTGGACTTCTAGTTTTGACTTTTCATTTCAAAATTTTGACTTTTTTTTGCAAATTTTTCTCTTTTATCTCAGAATTTTGAATTTAAAGTCTCATATTTCAACTTTGCATCACAGATTTTTACTTAATTATCCCCAAGGTCAACCTTTTACCTCCAAATTTGTATTTTTTTCTAAATGTTTTGGTTTTTCCTTTAGTAATTTCAAAATTTGTATTTTTTTTTCTCAAAACTTTGACTATAAATCTCATTTTTTCTTTTATCTCCAAATTTTGACTTTTGCTCCCAAATTTCTATATTTCATCCAAGAATTTTCACTTCATTATATTATATCATTTTATTATCATTTTCTAAAAAAAATTGACTTCTCCTCAAACATCTTGACTCTTACTCTCAAATTTGGACTTAAACATAAAACTGTCTTTTTTTTTCATTTTTTTGTCCTTGATCTCAGAGTTGGGATTTTTTCCGAGTTTTGACTTTTAACTCCAAAACTTTGACTTTTTGCAAAATTTCAACTTTTATCTCAAAACTTGGACTTGGCCTTGTGAGACTGAGATGGCCACTCCAGAACCTTCACTTTATTCTGCTGTAGCCAATGGCAGGTCCACTTGGCCTTGTGTTTTTAGATCATTGTCATGTGTGAACGTCCAAGTACGTCTCATGTGCAGCTTCTGGGCTGATGAGTGTAAATTTTCCTCCAGTATTTTCTGATAACATGCTGCATTCATCCTTCATTCATCAGTTTGGACCAAGTTTCCTGAGCCTTTGTAGCTCACACATCCCCAAAACATCAGTGATCCACCTCCGTGTTTCACAGTA
>RPOG01005681.1:0-29948 GCA_008086565.1 Thalassoma bifasciatum
CAAAATGAAAATGTATGAGTCACTACAGACACTTGAGAGATACTTGCCAATAATTTCACACAGAAAAAATAACAGGAACATATAAATATATTTTCATATATTTGGTTGCGCCACCTGACATTTTTGGGTGCTCAAATTAAAAATACTAAAAAATAATGAACCTAAAATCTTTGAAATGTTGGCCAACTACTGAAATCTGCTAGAAAACATAATTCTTCTCTCAGAAATATGTTTTTTATCCATTTTCAAAGAACTTTTTAAAAATACGTTTTTAGACCCTCTTTTTGTCATTGACCCATTTACATTCCAACACGTGCAACTTCAGTGCTTTCAAGATGAAACGAATACTTAATGAATAAGAATCTACTGTACCTGATCTAATCACGAACTTAACTGACTGCTCATGTTTTAAAATGTTGCGTGAACTTAAGCAGGTCAAACTAAAACTTGGGACTACCAATGTGTTGGGATTGTGGTATTTTTTACACCAGCCAAGAAGTCTGACTAACTGGGGCGTAAATGTCAAGATAACTAAAGCTGTGTTCCAGTTCAGGGGCTAAAAATACATGCTATACATTCTTCACAGCCCTTTATATATTTCACTTGGTGTCACATTAATGAAAACTGTGATACAAAAAAGGGCTGGAACTTTAGTGTGTTAATGTCTATCCAATGATTACAGAAAAAGTATATAGGATAAAAAAAAAAATGCTTTCTACAGCAGCCGACTAAAATACTGAAGCTTCAGATTTTACAGATAGGGAACAATGGAAAAACCACAAATGTAAACAAAATTCTGAAAAAAGACCAGAAAAAGAGAACTCTGAGCTACAAAGTGAACAAAGGGAAGAGAGGAATCTCCAAAGTAAAACCAGAGCCCTGACTGAGTCCCTTCAGCCTGACAAACAGTATCAAGGTAACTGATTAATAGAAGTAAGAGCAAAATTCCAGCATTAGTAAATGTTATTTTTCAAAGTGTATTTAGTCATCATAGTAGTTATTTTAACAGACTGATAAAAAAAAATCACTTTTGAGCTTTTTCAAAATATTGCCAGCTTGAAATGTAGTAATTTTCTTCAGCCTCTCAAGACCTGAGCATTAGTCTAGTGCACATTTTTTATTTCTCATTGCTATTTAGGATCAGTAAGACCTAATAAGTAAACTAAACTTGATCTTTGTACACAAAGTTATGTTTTTATGTTATCAGATAGCTACTAGTTTGTACTTCAAAGGGTTATTGTTCATAACTACGCTTTTTTTCTCAGAGGAAATGGGTGTTTAGTTTTGATATCACAAAAAGATAATGGGGGGGGGGGGGCATCTCTTAATGTGGTTACCAGGTTTAAGTTTTAAAAAATGAAGTTTCGTGGGTGTGAAAGGCAAAAATGAAATGTCCACATATGTGTACGCCAACTCTTAAGAGGTTAAATGGCAACTCACGTTTGAAATTAATCTTAGTTGTTAATAACCATGATTATTAAGGGATGTGGCTCAGCATTTCCATATTGAGCCTTTCCTGCAAGGAAGTGCTAAATGTTGAAATAGGGCTCAGCATTTCAACGTCCTGCATTTGCTGTAAGGAAATGCGGACCCCCCCCTCTACTTTTGTGTAATGTTGCCCAGTATTGATATGCCATTTAAGTATGAATAATTGTGATTAATTTTTCACTGAGCCTTAAATTAGTCACATTAACTCTTTTAATTGAGTCCCACAGCGAAAACAAATACCAACGTCACATGGCTAGAAACTTGAACTCTAAAAAAATAAATAAATAAAGAGTGTGATGGTGGCTAACTTAGATAAAAAAAATCAAACTTTGATGTTTTTAATATCAGAAATGTACGTTGGCTTCTAAAGCGTGGAGCATCAGAGGCTTGGATGGTTCACAGCTTTTGTCTGCGCCAATTGAGTTCTGACCTTTTTGACCTCTGGGATGTATTGCAAAAAAAAGGAACTTGTGATTTTTTATTTCAAAAATGTTAACACAACACTTTTCTTCAAACTCTAGGATGAACAGCCGTTTCATTCGCCTCCTCCTGTGTTTCACCCTGAGGCTCCAATAATCGTCCCCATCAAAGTCGGGCTGCCACTAGAAGAAGTGTACGGAGTGTCTGACCCTGCATCCTACAAGAAACAGAAAAATATCCTGGACCCCCCGCCAAGTTACGCTGCCCATGGGTCCGAAACACCTCCAGGCCCCGCGGAGCCCCGTGATGATGAATCCCTGGATTATGGTTTCGTCTGCGAAGCTTCAGAAACTCACACCAGAGACGACAGAGAAGAAAGAGAAAGGCGGCGTGATGGAAATAATGAGAGGAAAGAGTGGAGAGCTGATAATGGTCGTTCTGCAGACGCTTTCCCTCCTCAGGAAAAGTCCACCAGGACATTTTCAGAAGCACCGATGTCGATACTTGCACAGAGAGAGGTGAGCACACAGGCATGTTCATCTTTGCTGCACAAGATTCAGGCGCCATCAGTTATGCTTCCAAAAACAGAGGAAGACAGAGAGTTTTTAGGTTTGTTTGTCGACAAAAATCCACAAACAGGCCTCTTCAGTGGAATAGAGGCAGAGATGGAAAGCAGAAACGAGAGAGCACCCCTCCTTTCTGCTTATGCCTCTCAGAACGCAACTACCACGTCTACTTCCCAATCCAACCAATCAAGTTACTTTTCTGATGACTATGGCGTTCTGAGTCCGGCTGAGCCACGAGATTTAGAGGCAGATGAGGAAGAAGAGGGATCTATTTGCATAAATTGGGATCCTCAGACCGGGAAACTTGTGCTGCCGGAAATGGGAACGGAGTTCAAAAAGGAAGACGAGTTGATGCAGGGAGAGGAGGAGAGTGAGAACGAGGGGGCGTATGTGACGAAGGGTGGGCTGAGGTTGGAAAATGTGTTTGTCAGACAAGGGTCAGAGGAAAAGGCAGAAGCTCTGAGAGAGATGAGAGAGAGAGAGGAAAAGTCAGATGATCCTTTGAGAAAATGGGACCTGGTATTCTCCATGGATCCTTAGATGATACTCATTACATATTTACCCCACAAATTATTGTTTTTCTGCTCTTACACCACACTCTAAGATCATGGAAGTATTCTATTTAAGGTAATTTTTAGTGATAAATAATATACTTAACTCAACTCATATGAAGCATTTTATACTCAAGGATTTTTTTCTCCTGTGAACATTGCTGCTTTACTATAATTTTGTTTTTGTCCTTATTTTATCGTGAGTTGTGGCTTATGAACCTATCAAACCACACAGATTAGTGCGAATTAAGGATTGACCGATATATTGGCCAGACAATTTTTGCATTTTTCACTTGCATGGAGGGATTTGCTGATTTATTTTGCCCCGACATGATTTACAGACAGACATTCACCTGCAGCTCTGTGTTGCTAGGAAACACTGAAGTCCATGCACAGGTCATGCCTTTTCCATCTTATTTTCGTATCAAATATAGTTCAATAAATGTTCCTTATTTTAACCCTGTGGTGCATAGTGGTCACTACAGTGGACACCTATTTAAAAGTTATTTACTCCTAAATTCGATGGTTCATGTGGTGGAAATTCATATTAGTCTGTGTCAGGATATTTTTACTCTTCTTAGGGCCTGAAAAAATGTTTTCAAATTTTTTTTTCCAAACAGATATATATTCTAAAAAAAGTTATAGACAAACATTCAAGGGTGAAAAATCTTATAAACCATAAATTATTAAGTGTTAAAATGGATGAGTTAAAATGTTTCACAAAGCATTAAAAAGATTATTCATGAAATTACCAAAAAAAAAAAGGGAAAAGACAAGAATTCAAACAGAAAATAAGTCATATTTATATTAATTTCACACTATTTCATGTTGGATGCACAGTTACAAATATTTGAAAACACTCAAGGGAAAAATCCTGACACTGACTTTCATAATTCATGCATCACAGGGTTAAAATTGAGACCTGTAACATTGATCATTATTGTGTCATTTTTAAGATGTTAATCAATGGAGCAAAAGCAGCATCGGCTCCAAACATAAAAAAAATCTGTAACCTGTATCAGTCATCAGCTAAGGGTGATGGAAAAAAAAAATCTGCACCTCGCCTGAAAAATCTGTATCGGTCAATCCCTAGTGTGAATACTTGCGAAGTAATCAAACTGTGATCACATCTGAAGGAAATTATCTTCACAGGACAAAATTAAATGAAGTCAAATTGAAAAGAACTCTTACCGGTTAAACTGAAGTAATCTTTTTTTTTTTTTTGCTTACCTGGATTTTACCTTTGTTTTAGAATTGTTTCCAACACAAACTGAAAAATCTTTGTGGTTGTGATCTTTTGAGATTTATGTATTCAATCTTGGAAGTCAAACTTTGTGTTTTCTTTGTTTGCATCATTGCATCATCATTTTTCCAATCTCAGTGTAACTACAGTAAAGATAAATAATAATAACAGGACGTTTTGTTTATAAAGTGTTTTTCCAGACACTCAAAGACGCTCTAGGGTAAAAACAAAGTACTGTAATGAAAACACAAATAATGAAAACCATAGGATATATTTAAAAGCAATTAAACTTTAGGAACAGTTGGGTAGAGGTAGGTTTTAGTGAGGGATCTGAAAGTGGATAAGTGGACAAGTTCAAGTAGATAAGCGATATTTTTCAGGCAGAAGAAGGTGAATTTGGTGATGTGATTTGTCGGAGTGAGATGGGAGTCAAAAATGATACCAAGGTTGAAATTGTTGGATTGCATCAATTACATGGGCATTCGCTTCATTACCAATCTATTTCTGAATATATCACAAAAATTAAAGCTATTAAATATACTTGTGTCTTAGAGGTTGATGTTTTCAAATGCAGTGAAAACATTTTAGAGGTTGTAAACAGTGCAGCTTTCAGATTTGCTTTTTATGTCAGAATCATGTTTTCATTTCTTAGTCCGGTGTCTAGTAAGGATTTTTTTATGAAGTTCTTTCACTGCACAATTTGCTGCTGTCCCTTCTGTATACATCAAAGCTAACTTATAATAACTCATAAAAAAAGTATTACCATGTTTCTTTGAAGATTCACCTCACTACATTGCTGTTCCTCATTCCATGTAGTCTGTTTTGTTATTCACTTTGTTTTAGTTGGTTCATCACTTATGCTACTGTTATATGAAGGAAATATTTTATCAACACACATTTACTGGTATTGTGCCGCAGGAATTTTCTGGCATTGAATTACTGCAAAGCTTCCAGAGCCACAGTAAAGGAGAATTATATAACTCTATATTTGATTTCAGTTTATGTAACTCAGGTGTTTGCAATGTGATCTCAAGATTGATGCTGTGCATGAAGTTTTACGAAAATGTATGTTGCAAGACAGAATTACTGTATATTCAGAATGAATAATAAAGTGAACATTTTACAAAGAAAAGCTATCATTACTTCTTTTTTGCAGTGTTCAATTTGCAGTGAAGCTCGTGAAGCTACAGGCTGGACAAAGAGTCCACTGTTTAGAGTCAGTCTTGATGCAAAATACATATGGAAGCCAATTTCTGCCAGTTAAAAAAAAAAAAGACAAACTGGGCTTTGTTGAGAATTTTATGCCCATATGAAGTCATACGTTGAGGAAAAAAGTAAAACTAAAGATGCAAAGTCAACATGAGATAAAAGTCATAATGATTAGCCAAAAAGTTGAAATTATGAGATAGTAAAAAAGAAGAAACCTTACCAAGCAAAACCTAAGGGATTGGGATTGGGGAAAGCAGTAACTACAATACCAACTGGAGCACATGAATTGCATAATTTCGACTTAATTCCCCTAGAACTGCGCTAGTGCCCAACCCTGACTGTTTTGGCAAATAGACTGAAGACTCATCTTTTAAGCACGCCCCTGTTACCCCTAGTTAAACACGTCTGTATTTGCACTCAAATCTACTGGCTGTGATTTTATTGTCATTATTTTCCCTGCAACAAAAACCAGCATTGACCAGCATAAAACCAGCATGGACCAGCATAAAACCAGCATGGACCAGCATAAAACCAGCATTGACCAGCATAAAACCAGCATGGACCAGCATGATTTCTATGCTGGTGCATGCTGGTTCTTGTAGCAGGGTTATTATTGCACATATTTTGCTTTCTGTATTTCAACTCTTTGCTTATTTTTGTGTTAAGTGACCTTGGGTGTCCTGAAAAGGATTCAAGGATTCAAGGAATGTATTTGTCATTCAACACATGTAAAACATGGGTGGGACGAAATTAGGTTACCCTGGTCCCGGAACAAGCCCAATCGTAGAGATGAGAATAAATAAGTATATACAAATATACAATAAAAAAAGAGAATAAAAGAAGAACACAATCAACTAGCCTTTGTAACAAATAGACAGAATAAAATAATAATAATAAAGAAGCACTTATATGTAGAATTTATTATCATTATTGTTATTATAAACTCATTATTAGCAATTTGTTACCTCAAAATTTCTGCTTTTTATAATACATTACAATCAATTAGGGAATTTCCTATCTCAAAGCCAGTGTTTATATTTTCTAAACCGGCAGATGGATGACGTAGTTTCTTTTTTTTTTTTTTTTTTTTTTAAGAAAAAAAAAAATTAAAAGTGAGTTAGGAATACCAGAGCTGAAGTATAATTTTTTTTTTTTTTTTTTTTTTTTTTTTTTTTTTGCCATTTTAGAGCTTCCTACAAGTGAATTACTAAACTTGTTTTGGTGACTCGTAATGTCATAGACTTGGAGTGGATGATATTTGACCGTCCAACTTGTTTCAGTTGAAGATGTTCGACAGAGAATTAACGGACATTAATTTATTATTTAAATTTATACGATAAAAGTTTGATATTTTGTTCTTTTATATATGATTGTACTCTCTCAGAGGAGTAAAATGTTCCTTTAGGTGGCGCAGTGTCGACTAACGGCAGCTCCATCCCTCCTCATCCATCATGGCGTCCTCCTTCCCGGCTTCAGCTCCAGCATCACTGGGCGGGACCGCGGAGGGTCGGGCTTCCAGCGTCGGGGCACTTCCGCCGGGCTCGGGTTTCCTTCGACTCGGCATTTAAATTGAGCTGCGGACCATCAGCTGCTGCTACATTCAGCGCTGAGCTGTGACAGAAAATAACCCGTAGAGTTATCTGAACAGGCTGCTCGTTATTTTTGACACGAAGACGAGAGAAACCATTTGTCCCGGTCCGGAGCTGGTGTGAGGTCTGCGGCGTTTTGAGGACAGAGGAGCCGGAGACAGAGACAATAACGGCGGTTGCTCTTTGACAGCAGCTCGGTGCATCATATCTGGGAACCGTTGGACGGGATTGAACAACAGTAACGTGATGTTGGGCATGAGCTGCATGATTTAGGTTTTTGGAGGCAGCTTTTGTTTACAGAAATAGACAAGTAAACAAAAAACAAATACTATATTTTCTGTTATTTTGGCCAAGGAGCTCGAGTGGCCTGGACTTAAAGGGACCAATGGACTCAGTAATGAGAAGGTTGGGTTTAAAATTAAGTCAAAAGTCAGAAATATTTTGAAAACTGTTACTCATTGCTAGGGTAGTACTTAAAAATAGTTTCAGGCAGAACCCTAGTATTATAAATACCAGCAGTCAATGAAGATATTTTACTTTTTTTTTCCTTTCAAAACCTTTATAAGTGACAACCTAGTGCATTCAACAGTCTAGATTTTGTTTATAGAGTCATAAGTTGACTTTTTTTCCTCTCATATGTAAGGAATACTTCTCCAGCTTCACTTTTTTCATTCTTTTAAGCACCTTATTCAAGTTGCACATATTACTGGCATTAATACCCCAACAACAAGCTCGTAATAACAATGTTCAGCTGGCTTGGGACAGACGACAGGAGGAAGAAGGAGCCAGAAGTTTTTCAGACTGTCAGTGATGGACTGAAGAAACTCTACAAAACTAAACTCCTGCCCCTGGAGGAGAGCTACAAGTTTCACGAGTTCCACTCTCCAGCTTTAGAAGATGCAGACTTCGACAACAAGCCCATGGTCTTACTCGTGGGACAGTACTCAACCGGCAAGACCAGCTTCATACGGTGAGAAAAACACAAAAAGCACACACTGAAAATTATGTTAAATGGCAATATGGTCTCATGCAATATCATAATAGAAGGCAGTGCAATATTTCTGTAACCTGAAGTGTGTAAGAATACCAGATTCAATTTTATGCAGATACTTTTTGCTCCACACCAGTATAACTCAACTTTGCTCCACTAAAGAAAGCAAGAAATAGCAAGAAATATTGGTTTAAAGTGGCAAAAATTGGTGAAAATGGGTGAAAATTGTGAGAAAACTACAAAAGTCAATGCAAAAAATGTTCCAAAAGCAGCAAAAAAGACGTAAAAAGTGACTAAAATGGGCAGAAAAATCAGTCACAAGTAGCAAAAATGGTATTGAGTGAACAGAAATTAACATACATTTTTTTAAAACCTGACATTTCTGTTTGAAATATCCTTATGTAATCTAATTTTTGAGACACTCAACTTTGGGTTTTCACCATCTGTAAGCCATAATCATCAACATATTTAGTACTAAAGGTATGACATAATTAATCTATGTACAGAAAGTTTGTATTACATCTGAGTTTCACTTTCTGAAATGAGTGATCTTTTTAAACCTATTCATATGTAGTTGAATTTATCTAATATTGAGCTCTTTTTAACAACCAGTGGTTTATTGCTTGTGTTAGTTTGACAACACGTACACTGCAATTGCAATATAGGAAAAAATAATCGCAATTTGATTATTTTTGCAAATCATTCAGCCCTTATGTACATGCATATTCTGAAAGAGTTTCTAATGTGTAAGAATCAGATTTAAACACTGATACATAAAACAAAGGCCACCAGAAAGAGAGGGTGAGGCTGACACACCCAGACCGACTTCACCGTCTCACTGTTTCACATTTGGCTTATGAACCAAACACAGTTGCCTTAAAACAATCAAAAACACATGAAAATAAAAGAGAACACATTTACACACACACACACACAAACACTTGTAGCCTGACTGTTTGGAGCCACACCTCTGCAACCTTTACTGAAATCATAAAAAGTTTATGTGACCGCTAACATAACACATTCACATGTAACTTAATAAAGCTCTGTCTGGTACCACAGGCTGCCTGATGAAGTGTGTGTGGGTTCGGAAAATTAGACTGACAGATGTGTACACTTAACATGACAAGTAGTTATAAAAGTGCTGTTTCTGTGTAAGATTAACTGAAATACTTTGTATGACTCAAAAAGGACACTGATCCAGATATTTCATTTAGATTAAAGTGCCAGTTACATTCCTAACATTGCAAATATTCAGATTTAATACCTAATGTATCGTAGCATCTCATAAGTATAGAAGAAAAGTTGACCTGGAATATCTCTGCGTTGAGTTTGTTTATGTATTTGTGACAGCAGGACACATTAACAGCTGGGTGTTAGGCCTCTTTTGAAGGCTGCTACTAACATCTTCCCCTTCTCACAAGTATGCACACACACACACACCCACACACACACACACACACAGAACACAGAGTAATTAGTGGGATAAAGCTTTCAAAGCCTGAGAGAGGATGCTGTTAGTGACTTCCTGCTGCAAGACAGGACCAAGCAGACGTCCCTGCACTGTCTCTCTTTCCTCTTCTGTATCTCATTCTCACAGATCTCTTCTTTCTCCCCTTAAATTTTCAACGCTTTACTCTTCTTTCAACACCCAGCAGTCAGCAGCATGACCCCACATTGTAGCAGTGAGACACAGAATGTACAAACTGCTGAGTAACTCCGAGCTGCTGCACTCACATCATCAATCTTAATTCACGGAGGGGTGGGGGGAGCAGAGCGATCACGATTATTTTATCACTTTTCACTCGAGCAAAATAAGTAAATAGATATCTGTGCGGTGTCGTGAACAAGGAGGGAAAAGGAGGATGATTTAGTCTCTCTTCTGTAGCAGTTATTTAGAGGTCAGTAATCTGAGCCTGTTTTCTTTCCAGTGAGAGAAAAAAGATTGATTTTCTGCATTTGTTCTATACTTCCCCTCCTGGCTCCTCAATAGAGCGAATTATCAAAAGCCTTTCTTTTGAAACCACAGTGGTGCAGAGGGAAATGTCATGTTCATGGATATCAGAACTCAAACCCTGAATTAGCGTTAGGCGAGAACCATTGACTGTATATAGAATGGACAGCGTGGCTCCGCCTCTACGATTTTGAAGCCAAAAAAAAACGTTTCTCTAGCCGCCATTGTGCAGCCAGAGTCTGATCAGTAGAGAATTTCCGGTGGAGCCAAGTAAAAATGAGAAATAAAAATATTTATTTCTTCTTCTTTAGAAGGTTTAGTCTCCTTTTGGCTCTTTCCCAAAGTTTCTTATATCCCCGATAAAAACTACTCACGAACGGCAGCTGTCAACTATCGTAAAACGAAACTTATAACAGGGTTTTTAACGTCCAATAACTAACGAGAAACTAACTTCTCAAGAAAAAAAATCACTCGAACACAATGCAGCCAAACGACATCGTCATACCACCTTAGCTTAAGGATGACAGAAACGTTTCTACAAGGTATCGTAATTTTTTAAAGTTTTTCCGGCTCATATCCTGAATACATGGGGAGGCGGGGCTTATGACCTATACTGCAGCCAGACACCAGGGGGCGGGGCATCTGCTGGAGGCTTCAGTTTGAGCCAAACGTTGTTACGTCCACTTTTTATACAGTCTATGGCGAGAACCATCAGATTGATATAATTATGGCACTTTTTCAAACAAATGGTATTGTTTTTATCACTATTTTCTTTTGTTTTTGACTTTCTAGCATAAGATACATGAAAAGAGACAGAGGATGTGGGGATAAGAAAAGGAGAAGTGACATTCAGTAAAGGGTCTAGGCTGCAGGGGTGTCCCGATCCAACATTGCTTTTGAATATTGGTGCGATATCAGCAAAAAATGAATATCTGATTTGATCAGCCTGCATCTAAAATCTCTGATAGAAACAGTCATTTGGAGCATCTATTTTGCAGCGCCTGGGTCCAGCACGTAGAGCCTACGAGATCACAACAACAGCGCGAGCTAAGGTGCTTACAAAGTACCAAGGAGTAGGAGTGATACAGTATTGGCAGTATTTTTCATTTAAGTCTGAAAAAGAAATTTTATGTAATGCACAAGTTTCCTATCGTGGCACAGAACTGGGGAAGTTAAATGTATTTAAACTTTAAACATTCCCCGAATGCATATTCAAGCCATAAAGACCCACAAGTAGAGCTTAACATCACACCATTCTTCCTGATATCATGTTGGATCAATATCATTATCAGCCAATACTCAAGTCCGCACTATCGGTATCGTACTGGATGTGAAAACACTGTATTGGGACGTCCCAATTAGACTCCAGTGAGGAGTATTCTTTCAATACATGGTGCATCTTTGGAGTTTTTAGTGTCATGTAAGGCCATGTTTCCACCAAGCAGTTCAGTTTGGTTTTTCTCACTATAGTGCGTGTTTTGAAGGGTTTCCTTTGACTAAAACTGGGACAGGTACCCGAATTCCCAACCAATACCGTCCCACTTTTTGGTACCCTTCTAATGGAGGGCCAGACAAACCAATCCAACCCCAGAAACACTGCTGTCCATTGACTGGTTAGAGGAATCGTCACTTCCTGAGATAACTTTTTTTTTTTTAACAAAGAGCCACATGCCAGTCACAAAGAAGACGAGTTGCTGGATGTCTTCTATTGTTGCTCTTTGTTTACTGTGTTGCGATTTTCTTCTTTGGTGGATTTAGTAATGGTGCACACTGTGTTGCGCTGCTATGGTGTTACGCTATTACATACCTGACTCAGCTATCAGCATCCGGTTTACGCGCTACCTACCAAGAAGGACATGGTTGGTAACAAACTGTGCTGACCCATGCTGGTCCACTTAGTGGAAACATGGCTTAATTTGCCACATTCTTGGGTGAATGTGTCGTTGTTTATTGCCTTTGTTGTCCAAAAATGAACTCTCATCTCTTCTACAGATACAAAACTTGCTCTTAAGTCAACAGTCTCCAACTGAATTTACAAGTGTGTAAACTTTAGTGTGTACACAATAAAACAATCAGCAACTGTTTTACTTAAAATGTTACTGAAAATGGTCTCTGAAAGTGCAACATTCATCCTCTAGATGTGAAAGTTAAAAGACTATTAAAAAGTGGAAAACATACTGTAGTTTTTCAGTGTTCACTCAACGGTTGTAGCCGTAGTGAATGTCAACACATATACACAAAAGTATGGAGTGCTCTAGAAATGGGGCAGTGTAAGATCATTATTTTGAGAGAGCTTGACATGTTTTTGCTTTAATACTATGACATTTTACATCACCATGGCATCTGGAAAATTTCTTTTCTCCATAACATTCATGATATCACACACGTTATCTGCTGCTGTTGCACAACCTCCCCACAGACTTAAACACACTGACGGACAGACAGTACACAGACACGTGTGCAGGGAGACCGCTCTGCCAGGCACTGTTGGCTCCTCTGACAAGGTGTGTGTGTGTGTGTTTGAGGAGATGTTTAAGTGCACCATCCTCACATCTGGCAGCAGTTAAGATGCAGACACATCCCACCGTCTCATACCGGAGATTTATGGCTCTTTGAGTTAAAGCATTCTGCCTAAATCTCCTCTTTTATGGCCCGTGTTCACTTTGTCAGGGCAGCGAAACTCAACAGGAACGTACTTCATCTTCATTTGTACCACTGATGTAACAGACAGGGATTGGACCTATCAGACCTGAAACACATTAGTTTGAAGAGTCAGCGATGAGAGATGTCTACTCGCTGAAAGATGGAAAACTATTTGATCTAATTTGGGGACTGTACTCTTCGTCTTGTGTCAAACCAAACATGCATCAAGTGAAGTGTTTGGTTGTCTGCCCCTTAACCTTTTGACCCCGGTCAGCTGTTTTTCATCATTAGTAAACAAAACAGGAGTTTGACATGCTTGTAAATTTGACCAGGCCTGTTGTCAGCTTTAAACAAATACTTCAACATATTTGTTTCCTCTCTGGTCGCCTGGTTTGGAGTCTGAGAATTCAGCTAGGACTACATTATTTACCTCATGCCAACCCTTCAGCATGTTTGTGAGGTGGGATAATCAAATATCTCCCTTCCAGCACTTAGATCTGTGATCATTTTGCTCCACCTTTGGCAAAATGCCTCCAACTTTATCTCAATAAATCACAAGATCCTCATCCAGAAAGCAAACTTAAATCAAACCTTATGCTGCAGAGTTCTAAGCACTGGCTTGTATTGTGTTGATGATGTAAATTATTCCCTGCAACCTTGTTCCAGAAGGTTCTAACTAAAGGCAGACCAGTTTTTGATCAACTACATTTTACCATTCAGACTTATTTCTTTTACTGGATATGCATCACCAAGAGTTAGTGATTGTGAAGTCCATCTGCAGCAGCTTTTTAATATCAAATATTGAAGATACTTTTGGGGTATTCAAATTTTTTTCCACACAAATGCCTAAAACATGCAAAACTTAGGCCAATGTTTTGCAAAATCATGATTATCAATTCAGTTTCATGTCACATCAATCCATTTCCAACGTTTAACAGGTCCAGAATTAACAGTCTTGGTAAGGGTTAGGGTCTATTCTGGGCAGGGATGGTATCGAGGACAGGTTGCTGTAGAGCAGTGATTCCCAACCTGTGGGTCGTGGCCCCCTGGTGGGCCGCGGATGCATTGCAAGTGGGCCGCCAAAACATTTCCAAAAAACTATTATTTTTGTCAGGAGCTGTTTTATAAAGATACAAATATGGTCTTAAGAATATTAAAATGACCCGAAATGTAATTTTAAAAATGTTATTATACCTAAAATGTACAAAACAGCGTTTAGCCTAAAATGTAATAACGGCAAAAGGAAAAGTTTTTAGCTCCTGTTTCACCATTGACTTATTATATTTTGGGTTTTATTACTTATTTTTAAACACTTCTAGCTCAGCACTTTAGTTACATTATCAACCATTTACTACATTTCTGGTAATTGTTGCACTGTTTTTATGACATTTCAGGTCTTTGTTACAAATTGGGCTCTAACTAGGCAATATATATTATATAACCTTCATATTTATGGGGTCAGAGGCTGGTAAGAGGTGGGGCACAAACATTTAGTGAGACGTAAAAGTAGTCCCCAAGATAGAAAAGGTTGGGAACTGCTGCTGTAGAGAATTGATAAGAAACGGTTAAATCCATAGATATCATTATCCTTTATTCTAAAAAATTCCCTTAACGATTATTCACATGAGGCAAACCTTACCTCGAGTGTACTGCCCCGGCCAGCTCAGCTTAACAGAAAAATGACTGTTTACCAAGAAAACTCTGATTCAGGACTTTCCGCTCGAAACTTTTCTATAGAAGCTGCAAAACTGAACACCCGGGAAAATGTACGTTAATCTCTCAGAAGAGTTTCATATTCAATTCATTCAACATGTTATACATCTCCTAATGTACCACAGACCATATAGAAAACAGCACTAGCTTGATGCTAACATATACAGGAAATTGCATCAATATGCTAGCGGTTAGCATAGATCGTCATAAGTTCAGTTTTAAAACAGTATTTCAACTTTCATCACAGAAACACATCACAATAACTTTTTGTGAGTAACACTTAAAACTTAAAAATGTCAAATGACTAACTGGTAAATGTTTCCCAAACAGGTAGTGCAGACTCAGGGCTAACTTTGGCATAACTACGGCAAGCTCAAGGTTCCAAATGAACTCAAAGCATAGCTAGGTGAAAAACTTGATGAGTAAATTTTACTCATTTATATTTATTTACATCTGGAGATATCTAAATCCATTGACCACTATGTACTTACAAACTCAATAAAATGTTATTGATGCAAAAAAAAATGTAAAGCTACTTTTTGTACTCAAGAAATTCCCAGGAAGGATTGACAAAGGAAATCAATGAGGGCATTGATATCAATAAAATCTTATCACTACTCATCCCTGCTCACTACCCACAGCTCATGACCAAAGGTGAGGGTCGGAACCATTGACTGTATATAGAATGGACAGCGTGCTTCCGCCTGTCACCGTTCTACGATTTTGAAGCCAAAAAAACCCGTTTCTCTAGCCGCCATTGTGCAGCCAGAGTCTGCACAGTAGAGAATTTCCGGTGGAGCCAAGTAAAAAAGAGAAATAAAAATATTTATTTCTTCTTCTTCAGAAGGTTTAGTCTCCTTTTGGCTCTTTCCTGAAGTTTCTTATATCCCCGATAAAAACTACTCACGAACGGCAGCTGTCAACTATCGTAAAACCAAACTTATATCGCGGTTTTTAACATCCAATAACTAATGAAAAACCAACTTCTCAGGAAAAATAACACCCGAACACCATGCAGCCAGATGACATTGTCATACTTGGAATCTCATTTCTACTCTCTTTGCAAAGATGCTCCATAGCATTAAAAAATTTCAAAAGGGCCGAGTATAGACCTTATGTACCCCTCCGCCCCGAATACTGGATATGACGTCGGTCTGTGGTCCCCCGCCCCGTAGACGACCTCCGAAGTCAAACTCGGCTTGCAGCAATGCAGGTGAGTAATATGTCAGTATGGTCGGAATAAAGATTAACCAGAAGGTTGAGAGCTTCGTCTTCTGGCTCATTGGTACAGCATCCGTCAACACCGCCCTGATCTGTCCATCCATCTGTCTTTTCATCTCACGCATACAAACAAAAAACCCTCTTCATCGTGTGTATTATCTCATGAGGCATCTCAGAGAGGGATTATTTTCTGTGATAAAGGCTTTTATGTATGGTCCATTTCTCAAAAACACCTCATCCTGGGTTGTTTGGTTTAACGCTATATCACTCCATCTACTCTACTCTACAGCTACCTGTTGGAGCAGGATTTTCCCGGTATGCGGATCGGCCCTGAACCCACCACAGATTCCTTCATCGCGGTGATGCACGGCGACTCCGAAGGCGTCATCCCTGGCAACGCTTTAGTGGTCGACCCCAAGAAGCCTTTCAGAAAGCTGAATGCGTTTGGAAATGCATTCCTCAACAGGTGAACACACACACACACACATGTAGATGATGGCAGAGGCTGTTGGGTGTGTCCTGGCTGAAAATACAGAGTGATGTAAGTGGTTGAGTATTTGAACGTAGAGGGGGAAACACTGAGGAGAGCGTGGAGGAGAAAGAGCGAGTGAGAGTACGAGTGAGAATCCGCACCAGAGCTCGACATTCCTGGTTGATTGAATTTCCCTCTGCTCACTGGTCAGGCTTCTCTCTTTTAATGGCCCTCTGTAAGAGAGCGAGACAGGCAGAGAAAGAGAGAGAGACAGGCAGTGATCTCTGCAGAGTCATCCTTCAGGAAAGAGAAAAAAATCTGGCAAAAAGTGAGTCGTCTCTTCAGGGGATTGTGGGAGTTCACAGTGAGGACGATCAGTAACCTGTTGGTATTGATACAGCTGCAGATGCAGAGAAGAAGAGAGGGAGGATGTTTGTTATTTATGTGTTTTACACTTCTGTCGGCTTTTTTTTTTTTTAAACTCTCCTCTCTTGTGTGTGTGTGTGTCCCAGGTTTGTGTGTGCCCAGCTGCCTAACCCAGTGCTGGAGAGCATCAGCGTGATTGACACACCAGGGATCCTGTCAGGAGAGAAACAGAGAATAAGTCGAGGTTAGATGAACACACACGACACTCACACTTTCATCTTCCTCACTTTTTGTGTGTGTGTGTTTGTGAGTGTGTGTGTGTGTGAGACAATGTGTCAGTGTTCGTTCACTTCGACCCACTCGGCTGCAGCCCCCTCATCCCACTGAAGTCCAAACGAGCTTGTCAGCATTTCCTTTGGCTCTCTGTGTGTGTGTGTGTGTGTGTGTGTGTGTGTGTGTGTTTATTTTAGCTTTTAGCTATCAGGAGGATTATGGCTCATTCATTTCAAAGAACAGGAAGCAGTGACAAAAAAGAAGCTTTGAATGTGCTCTATCTCTCAAACACACACACAGAAAGTTTTAACACTTTAATGTACAGCAGATACTATAGTGTTTTCGCTTTCTTCTGCTTGAATCATTTTAGTTGATGTTTGAGTTTCAGTTATATTTACATGAGCTTTAACTCACATGGAGAACTCGTGTGTTTGCATTTACTTATTATTTTCTGGTACCCTGAGGAAAACGCCCCAACCTCACTTATCTTTCTGCTCCTCTAAGGTTTTAGTTGTCCTACAATGAAGCTCACAGCTCCATTTTGCGATCACCTTCAGAACTAAGCATGTTTCAGGGCTAAAAAATTTGCAAAATAATCTAATTGCGGTTATTTCCTATAGTGCATTGATTTTTTGTACAGTTGTTCCTAGGTTCCAATCTTCTATGTTTTCAAACATACACTTTGTAGGACACAAACAGTTACACTAATTACAGCACAACAACCCACTAAAACTTCAACTTGTGGCTGGTTGATGTCCATTTTAGTCACTTTTCACTTCTTTTTTCCCACTTTTGGACCATTTGTTTAATATTGCTAACAATTTTCCATATTCAATCCCAATTTTCTTTTCAATTTCTGTTGTTTTGTCAATTTTTAGACACTATTCACTCTTTTTTGCAACTATTTTCTAAGTTTAATCCCAACTGTCTTTCCATTTTTGTTGACTTTGGCCATTTTTACCATTTGTCACAGTTTTTGTCACTTTTTTCAATGGTTTTCGCTACTTGAATTTTTTTTTTAAGTATCCCCAAATTTTCTTGCAAATTTTTGTTGCTTTTTGTAAATTTCAGTCACTTTTCACTCTTTTTTGCCAACCTGGAACCATTTGTTTGATATTGTTAAACAATTTTCCACATTCAATCCCAATTTTCTTTCCAATTTCTTTTGTTTTGCCAATTTTTAGACTCTTTTTTTGCAAATATTTTCTAAGTTTAAATCCAACTTTCTTGCCATTTTTGTTGACTTTAGCCATATTAACCATGTCTCACAGATTTTTGTCACTTTGTCACCATTTTTACTACTGTCCTAAGTATTTTTAAAGTTTCCCCTAAATTTTCTTGCAAATTTTTGTTGGGTTTTCAGTCACTTTTCACTCTTTTTTGCCACTTTTGAACCATTCTTGTTACTTTTTGTGCATTTCCAGGTTTAATCTGAATTCTAATGCCAAGTTTTGTTGCTTTTTTGGCAATTTTTACTACCTCAGACTAAGTTTTTCAGCCACATTTGGCTTGTTCCACCTCTTTTACAACTTAATAGTTTTTGACAGTTTGTCTCTTTGGTTGAGCAGGGTTGAGTAACTCCAGTATAGAACAGAAAACATCTGCTGCAAAAAATATAGCTGATATTTTGACACATTTCAGGTTATAGATTAGAATATTGTAACAGGACATATTGCGATTGAATATAATTTGCGATTAATTGCTCAGCTGTACTAGTTGAGTAGAAATTTGAATTCTGTTTTCAAGACTTGAAGAAAAGTTCAGAAATTGGAAAACGTTAATTTAACTCGTCCAGCATCACAGAGTCCACACAGAGTGAGAACCGCCAGAGTTTGAACCTCCTTGTAGGTTAATGATCACATGCCCGTGTTGAGCAGCCATATGCCAGTTAAACCAGACACAACTTAATCTCCACTTTCAAAACAAACTAATGCTCAGCCAGGCCAGCTGTCACCTGTGCTTGTTTACATCTGAGAAGTTCAGACTTACATCAGGAAGAATTAATTCAAGCTCCGACCTGGATAGTGGCAGGTGGCTGTGGTACATCTCAGACACAAGATGTGACCGGCGTTTCAGGTCTTTGAGGTTAAAAATATTCACGACTAGTTCAACTGACTTGAGATCCTGGTGCCAGCAAGGTGACAACCTTTGCTCTAAAGCTGCAACTAATAAATGATGATTCCGATGATTTATTGTATGATCAATTAGTGAAACGGAAGATAAAGTCAAAACTAGGGCTGAACAATATGGACAAAATTTCATATCTCGATATTAATGCCAGATATCTAGATATTGATAAAATACAATATTAGCGCTCACTGTCAGTCATCAGCATAAACAGAAAGTTACCTAAAGTTATGAGACTGTCTGAGCTTTACATGCAAATTCACATGGTAAAATCTACATCATTGATATCTTTGATATTGGTAAATCTATTGCTTGAATTTCTATATCTTGATACTGATAAGATTACGATATATCTTTCAGCCCTAGTCAAACCTTTTTCTAGATCTCAGTTGAAAAAAAAAGAAAACACTCAGAATAATTCACAAATAAATCACAGCTCAAATGTCCCTGGGTTGATAGTTTCCCGTATATTTTTCTAAATAACCCCCAAAACCAACCTTTTGAGAAAATAAGATGAATGTTTGGAAATCTGAAAAGCATTTTTTGGTGTCATTTATTCTTTATATTTCACCTATGAACCCAGAATTATGTTGCTTTTGACTTTTTCACTGTTGTGTACCATTTAAAAGTATGGCAGTTCATTGCTTTTCTGGTACATTTTGTGATAAAAAGTCCAAAACTGAAATATGAAGTAACCAAACCAGGCTATGATAAATCTCAATAATTCTTTTAAACTAAACATTTCAAAAGAAGTGAACCAACAGCAGAGAGATCTCAGTATCGTTGTTGGACTGAATAAAATGACCTCATTGCAAAGTTTAGTCGTGAAAGGCCCACAAGAATTCCTCCCATGTTGCACTTTGATATGTGTTCGGGGAGGTTGGCATTCCCAGAGCTGAACGCTGGCATTGCCATACCAACGGCTCACAGAAACAAAAGAGCAGGAAGAATTAAAGGACACTGTTATTTAGTCTTTCCCACATTCACTCACTGTTCCTCTCCATCTATCTTTACATTTCTTTGTTGCTTCCTTTCACGTCTACTCTTGATTTTTATTCTTTGTTTGTTTTCTCCTGAAAGCAAGAGTCTAAATTAATTAGTTAATGTCATCTTTTTGACAGATAAGGCTTGTTGAGTGCTGATCATATTCCTCAGAGGTTAATCATTGGAGGGCGTCATTGTCAAATAATCATGTTGTGATTTCTTCATTATGGCACTTTGTATTGTACTTTTTGTTTCCAGCTCTGCTCCAAGCAGCTGTGTTTCTCAGCTCTTTCTCCAAAAGACATTTTCATAAACTAACACTGCCTAAGTAAGATCTCGAAACATCGCGGCCATCAGAGTTCAGTGCATTACTTCATAGCAGGGCTGGGTCTTGTTCCTTCCTTGTCATGCAAACACAATTTCTGCAGCTTTTCTGTTGAGACAAAAACAAACTGAGGATAAATGTTCAGTTAGCATAAACAGACTTTAACATTCTGTTTACAATTAGAGGTAATTTGATTGTTACAGACCCACATCGTCTCCCGTCGTCTTTCTGTTTATTTAGGCAAAGTCTCCCAACATGTTGTCAAACCAAATAAGCAGCACAGTGAGGTGTGACCCTGCTATTGTCTGCTGGATGTAAACTACAGGCCAACATTAACCTCTACTGAGTCAGCACAGCTGTGTTGTCTCTAGAGACTGTGTGTGTGTGTGTGTGTTTGTGTTTGTGTGTAGTGGAGCCTTTGTGTGTGTGTGTGTTCACTTTCATTTTCTTTTTCTCATCAAACCTCATCCATAAGTTTTTGCATTTTCTGTTTGTGCTCTTGTTTTCATGTGTCATGTTTTTGTTCTCATTGCTTTTCTCTCATTTAGTTGCATTGTTTTACCACTGTACATATTTTCTGTGTATGTGTGTGCACACCCAGATGAAGAGATGTCAGGCTATAGCTGCCTTCATAGATGTCCTTATGGAGGTATTGACTAAGAACACTTGGAAAATAGTCAAACGCAAAGAGCCTAATGAAAGTGATACTTTGGAGAATTAATGGACTGATTCCTGTTCTTCACTGCGCGTTTGTCAAATGGTTTGGGGAAAAATTTGCTGGGTGTTTCTCTTGAGTTTCTTTTGTGTATTGTCCGTTTTAAACCTTCAGGAACAGGTATAAACAACAATCCTTAAGTTAAATTCAATACCTTTTAAGACCTTTTTTACTACCTTCAGAGTTTCTTTTTAAACCAAACAACGCACACTTTGATGCTTAGAAGATTGCAGACCAAAGTGCGTTAGCTCCCATCAAGTTGACGTCGATGACATTTTTGCAAACTGAACAAATTGCCTGCAGGTTATTTCCAACTACGGACTTGATCCAGTCTTTAAACTCCAGGTCTTCCACCCAGCTGTCAGGAAATTTGCATTTGCCCATGATAATGACGCCGAAGAAAGTCAAAAGCTAAGGTCAAAACCCAGCAAGTCATGGATTATGTGCCGAGATATCCAAAAATTTACGTTTATACCAACTAATGCAATTTTTACAATGTACAATTTGAATCAGAACACAACATAGTGTGAAAAATTAAAACCAATTTTTCAAAAAGTAATACCTCTAAGACCAAATTTAACACTTTTAATGGCCTTATATTTGGCTATTTTGATTTATCACCTTTAAATATTTTTTAAAACCCCGCCAATACCCTGAGGAATAGACATTTTATCAGTTATCTCTGTTGTTGGGTTTAATTTTATGACCCCCTTAAGTGACAGTATGGAAAAACAGTGCACTTTGATCTCTTAGCTGGCGTACTCAGAGTGGTCAAAAAGTTGAGTGTGAAACGCTGAACGCTTCTTATCCTCACTGGAGATGGATGGTTACAATCATTGAACTGTTGTGAATGTCATTTTTCTTAAGTGTGAAGTTGCGGTGTTTGATTGTAAGATTTTGCACACTGTTCTAGAGAGTGCAGAATGTACTCTTCATGTAAGTGTACTTTCAGGATTATGTCATTCGGGATAACACCTTTGCCCTAGATCTTGACAGAGGCTTTCTTCTTAAGTTGCTCAGCTGCTCGTTGAATTGAAAAAAGAAAAAATGCAGAGCACCGAAAAAGAAGTCTCAGCTAAAAGTTATTTTCTTATTAATAGTCAAGGTTTTGGGCAATTGTGAAGCTACCAGTCATGTTTTTTCCCTGAACCAAGTGAAGAACAATCCACTTAAATTCAGATTATCAAGGTATCCGTCTCTTTGCGAAAGCTTTACAGCCAGTTTTTTTCTGTTCTCTCAGAGCAGAGCGGAAAGGCACTGCTACATTTTTGGAAGGATTTCTTTTACATGAATTGTGCTACGACTTAACTTTTGGTTTCTTTACAATGAGGATACAATGAATAATCAACAAAACGAACCAGAGAAAAACAAGACCGGGGCTCATAGGTGAAGTGTTAAATGAGAAATATTCACCTGATCAAAATCTGAGGATCAGTAGAAAAATTGCGCTAATTTATATTTTGCACTGTTGAATTTGAAAGATAGATAGATAGATAGATATATAGATAGATAGATAGATAGATAGTACTTTTATTGATCCTTTTAGGTGTGTCCATCAGGGAAATTGACATTTCCATTACAATTCACAGCACTCTTCACATACACAAAGGACATTCACCGAACATCCGCACCGTCAAAAATATATAAATATATAAAATGGAAATAAAGTTAAACATAAATAGAGCTTTAAGATGTATTCATGTATGTACCTGTGTGTACCTGAGAGGGATTCTATATGTGCATAGGAATGGGAACATAATTATAATAATATAAAATAAAATATAAGATAATAATAATAGTAGTGATTGTATAATAATAATAATATAGCAATGATGATGATAATGATAGTATAACGATAGCAGTTGTAATAAAAAATAATGATATTAACTATAACAATAATAGAGGCAGTAGTAATAACAATAATGATAATGTACAATATCTTATTTACACAATACACATGATATATATTATATTGAACATATTTCTAAAGGGAGTTGCACAGTTTTATAAAGTGTTAAAGTATAATGCACATTTGTAAAGTGATGGCATGATTTGCACCTGAGAGTCCAGTTGTTGCAAAAAGTCACAGTGAAAAAGATTATAAGTAGAGTTTCAAAATGCTAAAAAGAAGCAACAGAAGTGAGACAAGAAAATAGGATGGAGTAAGCAATTTATTGAAAAAAAAAAACAATTAAAAAAACTTCAGAATGTAACTTTGTGCAGTTTTTTCAGTTGGTCTAAAGATTTTGATTTGTATAAAAAAATTGGGGTTTAGGACAAAGTTTTCCCTGAGTCACACAAAGATGTATCTAACTTGTTGATTTTTCATTTGAACAGAGAAGCTTTTGTCAAAAGTAACTGCGAAGAAAGTCTGACACTCATTGTATTAACACTAATCCACTAAAGTACCTGCTTTATAACAAACAAGAGCTGATGTTCCATAATCCGACTGCTTAACCACTCACACTTTGTTCTTTTCAGACCTGACATGTTTTGAATTTTTAGCTCAGTCATCTGTTGTTCTGTCCTTTTTTGTTCTTGGTCCCTCTCATATTCAAAAAAAACCCCTTAAGGTAAGAATCAGCTTTGTCCTTGAGAAGACGAGAAAGTCAAGTCAATCACTGATTCATTTATTCGTGCATTATAGAGGAATTTGGAAGGGATTAACTCTGTCATGCATTTGAAGCCACCCTCATTCACTGCAGCATATTTTACACTCAGAGAAATCAAACCTCAGCCAAATAAGATGAGGAAACATCAGTGTTAGTACTTTCTCTTCTCATTATTCAGTTTTATAAATCCACAAAGTTGACCCCTGGCACCGCCTCGCTCGACAAACACGCATTCTTTTCTCTCAGCATGTTGTAATAAGGGCGTCCTTCACATCGCCTCTTCAATGACCTGAAGCCAGTGTTATGGTTTCCTCCTGGGAAAATTGCAACACCACAGCTGAGGTTCATTGTTTAGGTCACAGATTAAACATAGAGTGGATCATTTATCATCGTAAAAGCTCATTCATGCTAAGCTTTACGTCGTGTGGGCAGATTATTCCACCGGCAATAAAGTGGCTTTTTTTATGAGAAGGGAGCAAAGAAACAGGAAATAAAAGGAAACAGATTCATCTAAACACCCCCTGTCTACATTTGAAATCTCATTTTCACTTTTTCTTTTACACCCCAGCAGTTTTTTTTCTTAATCTCACCTCCTCCTTCCCTTCAGGCTATGACTTTGCGGCTGTCTTGGAGTGGTTTGCCGAGCGAGTGGATCGGATCATATTACTTTTTGACGCCCACAAACTGGACATTTCTGACGAGTTCTCAGAGGTGATAAAGGCCCTGAAGAACCACGAGGACAAAATCAGGTGAGACAGGAAAAGTGGAGCTCGTTCCAGTGTCTAATCAACACTTTTGGCTTTCACATGTATCAGAATTTATCTTTTTTTTTTGTTTCCTCAGAGTTGTGCTGAACAAGGCTGACCAGATTGAGACTCAGCAGTTGATGAGAGTGTACGGTGCCCTGATGTGGTCGCTGGGGAAAATAGTAAACACCCCTGAGGTAAACAGGGAAAATCGGGGGTCAAAAAAAAAAACAACGGACTTTATAAACAGCAAGGATTAGGAAAATGGTAGAACAGTCAATACGTCAGCATTGAGAAGCATGAAAACTGTAATTACTGCTCCCTTTGCTTTTATTTGCAGTGTCTGGTGAGAAACACTGAGTTTGTGTTGCTGTGGTGGAACCAAACAACCTTGTTTTGGCAGGATGTTGTAAACAGTTTTGTCCGACTGAAAGCTTAGTTGAAGCAAGAGCAGTGCTTGAAAAAGTGATGTGGCAATATTGCATGTTACAGGTAAGATACAGGTAGCAAAAAACTAGAAAGCAATTCTAAAAAGACCCATCATCCGTGGTGAAGTGCATCTCAAGGCCGACACGTGACAGTAGCTGCCAAATCACTTAATAAATGTGATTTGTATGTCTCATCAAAAACCACGAGCATTTAAGAGAAACTTATTATTATTATTATTATATTATAGAAACTATGACTAAAAATAACACCAGGAAGTGGGAATTGAAGTAGCTGCAGGCTCTTTCTGAGCCCAATGTGTAGCAAAGGCCCAAAATGCACCAACAACCTTAAATGTAAAAAAGAAAAAGTAAAAAAAAATGACCCAATCTGTAATAACTGGTTAATAAAGAAAAAAAAAGTGCTGAGCCTGAAATGTAATCAAAAAATATTGTAAAACCCAAAATGTGTTAACTTTTTATTGTCAACCAGTTATTACATTTTGGTTTTTATTACATTTCAAGCTCAGCACTTTTATTACATTATCAACCGGTATTAAATTTTGTGCCATTGTTATAAATCAGATTTTAACAAGCTCAGTGTGACATCCCAAAAAATACTGTACAACACTTTTAACTCTAAATTTTCCAGAAACTTCTCAAAAGTATATGTATTATCTACAGTAAGACTTTAATTTTTACAGCTTTGTTCATAACAAAGGCTTCAAGCAGCTGCTTATAGATGTGTCCCCAACTCATCAGTGCGAACAGAACCTGCTGATCATGAGTCGCATGCAAATGAAACACAAAGCATGTCAAGTCGTGTGTTCTTTGAAGATATCGCACAATCAAAATCTGTTTTTGGTTTATCAGTACAAATATGCTTAAGTCGTCCTCCAGCTCTGCAACCCCCAAAAAATATGGAAGAGCCTCTATGTTGTTTCACCCACCTACTGAAAAACAGCTTCAACAAAAAGATTTAAATTCACTTCTTCGGTGAAGTTTAAACAGAAGTGATTTGCATGGGTGTGCATGCAAAACTACTCTCACTCTTTAAACGATCCCTCTTCCTCCGACACTGCTGTGATTTAACTTTGGTTTTTCAGAGCAAAGATATCAAAGGTTTGGGTGAGACGTGGCAAAATTTCTGTTCTGTAACACTGTACTTTTTTAATTTGGTGTTTTTCTGCCTCTGCATTCACCTGTATCTATCCTTGGGAACATTCAGGCTGCCAATCAGTGTGTATCATGATATCAACGATCTAAAAATAACAAGTCTTTTCTCTAATGGTTGAGTTTGCTTCTGCAACTAATTTAAAGCATACAGTTGTGCCCAAAAGTTTACACCCCCTCCAGCAGATATTTCTGATTTTTTTTGGCCTTTTCTCAGAAAATATGAATGATAACACAAAAACCTTTCTGTCACTCATGATTAGAGGTTGGGTGAAGACATTTATTAACAAACAACTGTGTTCACTCTTTTTAAATCATAATGACAACAGAAACTTCAAAAATGACCCTGTTCTTTTTTTATACACACACTGATTACAAGCAAATAGATCACAGGTGAGGATGGTTACCTTTAGTAAACATTCAAACACATTTGTGTTCACTTTTGTGCATTTATCAGGACAAAACCACCAGAGTTGTGTAAACTTCTTAACAGGGTCATTGTTGAAGTTTCTGTTGTCATTATGATTTAAAAAGAGTAAACTATTTTTTTTTCAGTAAATGTCTTCAGCCAACCTCTAACCATGAGTGATAGAAAGGATTTTGTGTTTCATTCATATTTTCTGAGAAAAGGCCAAAAAATTAGAAATTCTGCTGGGGGGTGTAAACTTTTGGGCACAACTGTAAGTGTGGAATTAAACTTTTTTAGGAGCAGCTAAAAATTCCTTTTAGGAATTTAAGAATTGAGCTCTGTAAAATATTGATTTAAAATTGACTCATTTCAGTGGAGAAAAAGAAATTCAAGTTTTCAGTTTGGTGCCTATCTGTCTGTATATTCCTCTAGTGTGTGATAAAAAGCCATTTGTTTGATGCACCATGTTTTACCTTGTTTTTTCCTGCTGTTGATTTTCTGTCCGCCCCTCTCTCTGACAGGTGATCCGTGTCTACATCGGGTCCTTCTGGTCCCACCCTCTGCTCATCCCTGACAACAGGAAGCTGTTTGAAGCAGAGGAGCAGGATTTATTCAAGGACATCCAGTCTTTACCGAGGAACGCAGCACTCCGAAAACTCAACGATCTGATCAAAAGAGCCAGATTAGCAAAGGTAGTAAAGCTACTGTTGTGTGTGTGTGTGTGTGTGTGTTGCTCTCCCATCACTCACTCTTTCCCCGTGCGGCTGTAAACCTTGACAGAAAAGACTTGTCCCTGTCACACAGCTAATAGGAGCAGACAAATGTGGCCATTCTCCTCTCGGTGAATTGCTTCCTGTTTCCTCTTTTGGACAGGAACTCAGGTATGAGAGGCGACAGCTCGCTGCCTGTTCAAGGAAACATTTAGGATACACACACGCACATGCACAGGTTTATCAAGATGAGTAATGAGTGCAGTTTTCCTGTGTGACAAATGATAGGGTGTGTGTGTGTGTGTTTTTTTGGGATGAGCCTCAAGGACTTGAGGTGGATTCAGGGAAGCAAAAACACATTCGTCACCACGGCAACAACACAAATACAAGTTGTCCCATCACTTCATCCTTCTTAGGTTCGTGTTGAATATTGAAAACAAATGTCAACAAAGGTAATCTGAGAGATTTATGGTTCTAGGAGTGTTCAATGTCCCAAGACTCCAGCTCTGGAACAGACCTGGTCTTGTGATGTTACTTAGTTAGTTAGTTACATAAACTCATGTCAATAAAGCACAAAGAACCCAGAAGTTCAAGTGTAATGTCAGAATTTCTTTGACCTAAAATGGATCCAGTGATCATCCTTAAGTATTAAAATACATTCAGTAAAGGATGTCTTTCTGTGTTGTCCAGCTGTATTTTGGGTCCCAAGGGATCCAGTTCTCCTTCCTGCATCTACATATTTGAGATTGAGCCAAATCTGTTCAACATCGAAACAGCAGCTGTTATTCTACACACTCACTTTCCTTCAAGGGAATCGAGAAAACTTCTTGTTTCATGTTTCCACCTGAAAATAGATTCAAAGTTAAAGAAGCTGTATCTTGAAAACTACTTTTTTCAATGTAATTTGCTTATGAATTTGGGTGTCTAGAGTTTTATCTCACCTACAAAATGTGAAAAAAGCCAAAAACAGTTTTTTGTGACCCACTTATGTCTCTGGCTTACTTGGATTTAAAGAAACACATAAAAAAATGAGTGTTTGGAAAATCCATCCGGAGCTTGTTCTCTGGTGCTTAGTTTCTGACTGAAACAAATAATAAATATTGAGAAAAGGTGCAAATATTGAAAAAAAAACAGAGCATAAATAAAGCACTATCCAGAAAATGGATGACAAAAGTGTTGGCATGCAAAGGTTGAAAAATAAAAGAGAATAGATGGGAAAACATACACTTTATGAGGATGAAACAAAGTGAATTTATGGGGCATATAAGGAATTTAAATTGAGTGCACTTACCTGGTCATAAACATGCATCATTATGAAAACGTTTAAGAACATTTATAAATGACACCAATCAGTTTTTAGTGCTTTCTGCAAAAACAACAAAAACCATGAAAGGTGAAAAATAAAAGAAGATTTGGGTATTTAGAGCAGCCAAGACATATTCTGTGTGAACCATCCGCACCCTAAAAAAGTCTGATTAAAAATGTCAAAGTATTTAGTTTAGCTTCTCTTTAAATTGGGATTTCTACTCATCAAGGACCTGGATTTCATCGTCTTCAGTGTCACAAAATTCTTTATCTCACAGAATAACGAAAACCACAGATAGTAAAAAATAAAAGATTTCTTAGCAATCGAATTTTCAGATAAAGTAATTCAAGTTATTTACAACACAACACTGAAAATTCCCAATACTCCTCTCGAAAATCCCCACGGAAATTTTCAGGTAACTTTGTCAGGGTCCTGCAGTTTTTGGGGAGTCAAATTTAAGACTTTTTAAGACCTTTTTAATGCCACTTTGAGAGAAATTTAAGACCAAAAACACATAAATGTGGTCGATAATTTGTGGGTCCTGCTGCGTTTCAACCAAATCATAGCGTGTGACACTAAATGGGACTCATTCAAATTTATTTTTTGACTGTTTTTTGGACATTAAGTTGCTCATTGGTTAATATCTGTATGCAAAAGTGCAAACAATGACCCTAGTTATGGACTGATTAGCTAGGATGCAGTTAAACTATATCATTAGCTTGAAAGACAGTTTTCACTCTAAATCTCCTTCTCAAAAAGTACTGCATACTGAAAATAAATAAAAAAATAAAGTAAAATCAATACACCATTGACCAATTCTGCCCTGACAAATTTAAGACCTTCGAGTAGATTATTTAAGACCAGAACATCAAATTTTAATGAATTTAAGACTTTTTAAGAATGTTTAGGAACCCTGTTTGTGGAGATGTTCTACCCCTTTGCAGCCCTATGAGGAAGTATAATGTAGATAACAGGAGACGGTGTTAAATTATTGGAGAGAAGTTCACCTTTAAAAACGCAGTAAAAGCCAGTAAACCAGCAGCTACGTACTTCCTCACTTTTCGTTTTCCCTCTTTAGGTCCATGCCTACATCATCAGCTCACTGAAGAAAGAAATGCCGTCTGTGTTTGGGAAGGAGAACAAGAAGAAAGAGCTGATCAGCAGCCTGGGAGATATTTACAAACGCATCGAGCGAGAGCATCAGATATCACCTGGAGATTTCCCCAACCTGAAGAAGATGCAGGTAAGCAGGAGGAAAGCTTTGGAGTCATTATTTATAGGATTCAAGGATTCAAGGATTCAAGGAGTTTATTGTCATTCAACCCATGTCAAAACATGGGTGGGACGAAATTAGGTTACCCTGGTCCCGGAGCAAGCCCAATCGTAGAAATAGAATAATAAATATATACACATATACAATAAAAAAGAGAATAAAAGAAGAACACAATCAACTAGCCTTTTTAACAAATAGACAGAATAAAATAATAAACTGTGCAAAAATTGCAGTGTTCATTTGTCGGGGGGGGCACTAAAGGGGACCACCAGAGTTCAACAGTCTCACAGCTTCAGGAAAGAAGCTGTTCCTCAGTCTGGTCGTCCTGCGCTTGATGCTCCGCAGCCTCCTGCCTGAGGGGAGAGGGACAAACTGAGCATGTGCGGGATGGGTGGGGTCCTTCATGATAATCCTAACCTAGTAATCCTAATCTATAGTCCTTAT
>RPOG01005682.1:3939-18265 GCA_008086565.1 Thalassoma bifasciatum
TTGTTTGTTTTTTCCTCAAGTTACTCTCACAATCTGCCTTCTCTTGCTCTTTTTACCATTTAAAGAACAAAATGCTATAGCAAACAATTTCTTTTTTTTCTTCTTTTAAACTCATGATGACCCTGTCTGTCCGACACTGATTTGTTTGCTTGTTTGTTGTACGCTTGTTATAAATAACAAAAAAAAAAATTAAGTATAAGAAAAAAAAAACTAAACTGAAAGCAAAAAAAAAAAAGGTCAAAATGGAATAAACGCAAAACTATAATAACCTTGGTCCTGAGAGAGTAAGAGGCGCAGGTAAACTCTCTGAACAGGTGAGAAAAACAAACGTACCCATGTCCTTCTTCACGATGTTGTAGAAGACGCCGCCCTGCTGGAATAAGTGCGGCAGCTTCTTCGCGTACGACCAAACATCTTCACCTGGAAGAGACGAAGAAAAAAAAAAAGGTTCATTCATCAAACCTGGAGCTTTCACAGTTCAAAGCTCTTTTTTGTGTCTTTAAAAGCATCTCTTTACACTTTTTGAATCAGTTTGTGAGCTTGTTTTGTGGTATAAATGAGCAGACGCCTCCTCTGTGTTTACACCAGACTGCGAGCGTCTCTTCCTGCTTCCTGCAGCCGTGCAGACGGGCGGCGGCGCTGCGCTCTGCTCTGCTCCGGATGTTGTGGAGGATTATTGAATATGAGGCGGTAAGTGCAGCGTCAGGCCTGCACAGCCATCACAGAACCATCACAGAGCAAACGCCGCCCAAACCTTCCTGAACAACCGCACTCTGACGCCAACCCTGGTGCTGTTTATCTGCCGCGACCTTTGACCCCGTTGGCAGGTGAGACGGGGAGGGGTCGAGAGGCCTGAGTCAGCGAATAAACTCACACAGAGTCTGATGGCGTTCAGAGCGGCCGAGCACAAACAGACGCTCAGAACATGATTCACACTGTAACCGACCCAAACTGTCTGTTCCTGCACATTTTTACTTTTCTGTCAAACAAAAAAAAATCAAAATCTGTCTCTAAACTCCATCTGGACTCTTCTTAGGCTGCTCAAAAAATAAGACAAAGATGGATTTAAGTTATAAAACTGAACCAAAAAGACAATAAAAATAATTCAGAAAGCAGAAACAGAAATATCAGGGGCTAAAAATGTTGTTTTCAGGTCAAAATAGTCTGAAAAAAAAGACAAAATCCTGATCCTGCCATAAAAACCTTGTGATATGTTTGAGGTTCGATTTCATAAATCTCTGATGAAGTCACGAATGTGTTAGAAGAAATGCAGCGACTGAATTTTACAGAAAAAGTGAACACAGAATGTTCATGTAAGAGCTGCAGGACTTTGGTTATTTTCACTCCTGAACATTTGCTACATTACACTTAACAGAGCTTGTCAATAATAACTTTGCCGTAAAAATTTTCTTCTAAAAACGTCTACATAACATAGCACAACATAACACAACATAAAAACAAAATCTTCTTTCTTACACAGGTTTGTCTCCAGATTTTAATACAGTTTTACTGCCATAAAAGTGCAAAAATGACACCTTATTTTCTTCTGAGTGCATCCTGTTTTCGTCTTAAAAAAATCATTTTACTCTATTCAATCAAAATGTGTTGTAAAGAGTAAAGAGTAACAAGTAAATTAGTTGTGACTGTTTTGGTTGAATTATGTGTTTTATAAAAATTAATGGCAACTTGTTAAAGAAACTAAAATGATTTCAAAGCACATGCACCTCTGATTGTAACATTGGTGGAAAAAAATGCAAAATTTCAGCTTCAAAACTAGCAGTTAAAAAAATAATATACAAACTTGTGATAATACTGGAGATCAGAGGATATAAAACAATATATCGTGGGGTTTTTTTTTGTTTTTTTAAATTTTCCACCCAGCTTTTCTTGTGAGAGAACACAGAAGTATTGTCCTTTTTTCTTTTAAATGGAACATCATTAAAATTACCTACCACGCAAGCCTGGTTTTGCCGGATAAAATAAATAATTCAGAAACAAGAAATCCCAAAAGGGTAAAAGTAAGTTGGGTAAAACACAAGGCCAAGTGGACCTGCCATTGGCTACAGCAGAATAAAGTGAAGGTTCTGGAGTGGCCATCTCAGTCTCCTGACCTCAATGATATGACTTATGATATAAAGTCAATTATTGAGTTACCAAAGTCAAAATTTGAGATAAATAGCCAAAATTATGAGCTAAAAGCCAATAATTTGAAGCATCAAAGTCAAAATTATGAGGCCAAGTGGACCTGCCATTGGCTACAGCAGAATAAAGTGAAGGTTCTGGAGTGGCCATCTCAGTCTCCTGACCTCAATGATATGACTTATGACAAAAAAGTCAATTATTGAGTTACCAAAGTCAACATTTTGAGATAAAAGCCAATAATTCAAAGTATCAAAGTCAAAATTATGGGGCCAAGTGGACCTGCCATTGGCTACAGCAGAATAAAGTGAAGGTTCTGGAGTGGCCACCTCAGTCTCCTGACCTCAATATCATTGAGCCACTCTGGGGAGATCTCAAACCTGCAGTTCATGCAAGACAGAGCAAGAATTTACAGGAACTGGAGGCTTTTTGCCAAGAAGAATGGTCAGTTTTACCATCTGAGAAAATAAAGACCCTCATCCACAACCAGCACAAAAGACTTCAAGCTGTCACTGATGTTAAAGGGGGAAATACACGCTGTTAAGAACTGGGGGAGGGAAACTTTTCATCGGGGTCATTCTGGAAGTTTCTGTTCTCATTATGGTTTGAAAAGAGTTTAAAATTGAGAAAGAAGAAATTCCACAAGGGTAAAAGAAAACGTGGGTTCCTCCATCAAATAATTGAATTCTTAAGTCAAATCTTTTTTTTTCACCAGACAGATTCAGGCTTCCATAAAGAAGCTTTTTTTCACTCATGCTGCTCAAATCAAACTTTCCACTTCAAGAAACTCCCAGCTGATGAGTCAAAGAAGAAAAATAGGAGGAGCAGAATCCTCTCTTTCACTTTAAACGTCTCAGAGATCAGACGGAGCGGGTCGTTCCCCGACATCTGAGGAAAAAATATCACGCTGCTGTGGGACAAATATGGAAGCAGAAAGGCGCAGCATGAAAAGGGTTTCACCACGTCTGTTATTGTTGATGTTTTTAAAAGTTTGTAGCCACGTTTTCAGCAGCAGGAGACGCTCTGATCAACCAAACTCACTTCTGCTTGTTTGGGAGTTTAAAGCAGGGGGTACAAACTTTTTTTAAAGAGGGAGCAGCTCTTACTGACATCTTACTGACATGTTTATTTAGAGTGAGAGAAACGTATGAATGAAAAGACTCACGTTTGATTAATGACATCATCCTCAAGGTTTGATCATCTGAACGTCTGATTGGTTGATCTGAATTCATGCTGTGTGATGTCACGTTGTGATCTGAATTGCGTTGGAGTGATATTCTTACCCATCAAGGTGGCGAGGAGACAGAGGGAGGACATCTCAAGGTCGATGCTGTCCTGGAGCTCCCGGCTGCTCATCCTCCCGGCGTCCTCGCTCTTCACGGCGTGCAGGGCCGAGTGCGAGCTGGACGCCCGTGGGATGGTGGCGGCGGAGGAGGAGGAGGGGCTCTTTTGGTCCTCGGGGCCCCGCAGTATCTCCACCGTCACCCTGTCCCCGTGCTGCAGCGCCACGGGCTCGTTCTCCTCGCCGTCCTTCGGAGGGGACAGTTCTTTGGGCGGGAAGCCGTAGCGGATGCACTGCTGCGGCGGCGGCACGCCGAACTGGTTGGCGATGCTCTTCTGCAGCTCGGAGAAGGTGGTGTGAGCCTGCAGGGTCAGCATGGCCTGCCTGCCGTCGCTCGTGGTCACACGGATCTTCTTCTCCTTACTGGACGAGGAGGAGGGCGAGGAGGATTTGGTGGGCGTGGCGGGTGCAGAGGAGGAGGAGGTTTCCGGAGACCCGCCGGGCGAGGACGGCCGAGCGTGCGGCTTCTGCTCCTGCTTCAGTTTGTCCGTCCGTCTCTTCTGGGAGACGAACGCCTGCTCACTGATGCTCTGCTGGATGCTGCGCTCCGCTCGGCTCATCGTCAGCTCCTCTTTGTGAAGCGTCTTCGCCTTCTGACCCGTCAGGATGATCTTCGTCGGCGGCTGGGGGTCAACCACCTGAGGGGTCTCCGTGGTGTCGGTGAGGCGCTGGGCGTGGGCTCCGTCGATGGACACGGGGTTGTACTCGTCCGGGTTCTTCTTAGCGGTGTGATGCAGGATGGTGTTGACCACTTTCTGCACCAGGATCTCGCTGCCGAACTCCCCGGGGAAGTGTTTGGTGACCAGCTTCATGGCCACGTCGTACACGTTGCTGTTCAGAGCCGGGTCGGTCTCGTACTGGAACCAGTACACCGTCTCCCTCACCACACGACCCCCCCACTCCAGCGTGATGGGGAAGGCTTCAGGGAGGTTGTCGTACTCCTTCCCCTCCCAGTAATGCTTGAAACCGCACCCACACTTCCCGCCCTGGGAGCGTGTGTTGGTTCTGTCCCCGTCCAGGTAAACCACGGACCCGTTTCCTCGGATGTGGCGCACCGAGGTGCCGTGGCACCAGTTGCAGGTGTTGAGGGAGCTCAGTTTGTAATCTGGGAGGAGGACGTCCCTCTGGGGGTCGTAGGAGCAGACCACGTTGTTGAGGGGGAAACTGTAGTTCTTGTCTGGCCTCAGCTGGCCGTGCGTGGACTTCGCCAGGTTGTAGAGCTTCCCGCCTGGAATTAGCCACTCAGGAGGGACGTGGAGCTCGGAGAGCGCTCCGCAGATCAGGCAGCGGTGCAGCCGGTTCTCCATCACGGACTTCTTCGCCGCCTCCGTCACCTCCTCAGGCTGGATCCCGATCACGCCGGTTCTCCTGTAAACGTACTGATGCACGTCGGCTACAAGCGACGGGTGGATGCTGTGCTTCTCCATGAACACCTCCTCCATGGCGTTGACCAGCCGCATCAGGTATTTGTCCTGCAGGCTGCGGTCGCCGCCGATCACGCAGCTCCCGTCGGACTCCAGTTTGATGTACTTCCTGATGAGCTCCTGCGGGATCCCCCACGCCTTCGGCAGCAGGCGAGCCGGCAGCTTGGGCAGGACGCTGTTCTTGATCCCCACCAGCGGGATGTAGTGGTTCCGGCTGGAGCTGCTCCAGGCGATGCAGATGGGTTTGTTCAGCTTCCCGTCTTTGCCCCTGCACTGCTCCTCCGCCACCAGCCCGGGCAGGAAGGTGGCGGAGTAATCCCCGGAGCTCCTCATCCCGCTCAGAGAGTCCAGCAGGATTATGGGTCTGTGGAGGACGTTGGCTAACCCGAAAATGTGGATGTTGCGCAGCCCGAGCGGGACGCCTTCAGGGGGGATGAAGAGGGGGTCGCACTCGTTGATGATGTCCTCCCATTCGGCCGCGTCGATGAAATCCTGAAAGAGCGCTTTGTAGCGGTCCAGGTTCTGCTTGAAGTTCTGTTTGAGGTTTTCCCTCAGGGCGTGCCAGAACAGTTCTCTTCCCACCAGAGCTCTGGAGACGGCGTGGACCAGGCAGTGCCCGTCCCCGTCCACGTGCACCGGGATGAGACACTCCCGGCTGCTGTTGGCTTTCTTCACCTCCTCCAGGGTGTCGTGGAGGTAGATGAGACTCCCGGACCTGCAAGATAACAAAAAACTTTATTGTATCACACAGCAGCAAACTTACATTTCAGTTTCATCCAAGAAACAGTTAGACTGAAACGAAAAGCAAGTTGTGTTTCAGCCGACCCAAAATGCAAACTTTTGAAAATGCTCTCTATAGTTGAATTTTCTGAAACGCCATTTCCACTGTTGCCATGTAAACAGCAAGCTGGCATTTCAGTGAAAACACTGACATCAGCTTTGAGCATTAAACCTCCACTGTGCCAAGCGCAAACTGCACAACAACAACAACAACAACAACAGAAGTGACCTACAGTTTCGTTCTTGTTCTGCTGAATCTACTGACTGACTTCTAACAAAATGTGCATTTATTGCACTTTTTCTGCAATGAGAGAAATATTTTTTTAGTATAAACTCCAGATGATCAGCTCACCTCTTCTTCAGCCTCTAAACCTTTGTTGTGCAAATGGCTCCTATAGTTATATAGCCATTTGCCATCATGACATACAGTGTTTCCGTGGAAACGCAGATTATTTTCAGTTCGTTTATTGTGTTTCAGGATGAAACGCTGTGAAGTGTTGTAATATAAATGGGGCCTTAAGAAAGACTGACATATAACTGAGGGAGGAAGTCTACACGGCGCCCTGTTTCATTACATAAGGAAAAAGAGAACAAGAGGGAGGAAGAGGGGGAAAAAAGCAAATACCAGACTAGGCTCCTTAATGGGGGAGAGTGTTGGATAAGGAAAAAAAAAAAAGCACAACTTTATAAAACTGAAAGACTTGCACACTGGGGAAGTCCACGGTAGGGACATGGTCCACCCCATCTTGTTACATAAAGAAAACGAGTACAAGAGGGTGGAAGAGGGGAAAAAAGCAAATCCCAAACTAGGCTCCTTTAGGAGGGAGAGTGTTGGATTAGGAAAATAGAAACTCAACACAACATAATAAAACATTAAAACAAAACTCTGGGATTCGTGGGGGGGGTGTCAGGGAGGGAAGGTGTCACGGCACACACCTGTCCTTTCCATAGCCCATGGTGGAGACATGGTCTACCAAATTACATAAAGGAAAAGAGTACAAGAGGGAGGAAAAGGGGAAAAAAGCAAAACCCAAACTAAGCTCCTTTAGGACGGAGAGTGTTGAATTAAAAAAATAGAAACTCAACACAACATAATAAAACATCACAACAAAACTTGGGGATTTGTGGGGGGGTGTCAGTGAGGGAAGGTGTCATGGCACACTCCTGTCCTTTCCGTAGCCCATGGTGGAGAAATGGTCTACCCAATTACATAAAGAAAAAAAGTACAAGAGGGAGGAAGAGGGAAAAACGCAAAACCCAAACTAGGCTCCTTTAGGAGAGAGAGTGTTGGATTAGGAAAAAAAAAACAGCACAACATCATAAAATAGGGAGACTTGCACATTAGGGAAGTCCACGGTGGAGACATGGTCCACAGAATTACATAAAGAAAAAGAGTACAAGAGGTAGGAAGAGGGGGAAAAAAGCAAAACCCAAACTAGGCTCCTTTAGGAGAGAGAGTGTTGGATTAGGGAGACAGAAACTCAACACAACATAATAAAACATCACAACAAAACTTGGGGACTTGTGGGGGGTGTCAGGGAGGGAAGGTGTCACGGCACACACCTGTCCTTTCCATAGCCCATGGTGGAGACATGGTCCACCGAATTACATAAAGGAAAAGAGTACACGAGGGAGGAAGAGGGGAAAAAAAGCAAATCCCAAACTAGGCTCCTTTAGGAGAGAGAGTGTTGGATTAGGAAAAAAAAAACACCACAACTTTATAAAATAGGGAGACTTGCACATTAGGGAAGTCCACGGTGGAGACATGGTCCACAGAATTACATTTTTTAAAAAAGAGTACAAGAGGGAGGAAGAGGGGAAAAAAGCAAATCCCAAACTAGGCTCCTTTATAGGGGGAGAGTGTTGGATTAGGAAAATAGAAACTCAACACAACATAATAAAACATCATAACAAAACTTGGGGACTTCTGGGGGGGTGTCAGGGAGGGAAGGTGTCACGGCACACACCTGTCCTTTCCATAGCCCATGGTGGAGACGTGGTCCGGCTCTATGAGGAAGGCTCTGTCCCCCAGGAGGGAGCAGTCGAAGATCTCCCCCTGGTTCATCTCCCTCAGGAGCTTGGCCTTGCCGGTCTGTTTGTCCATGCCGTAGCGGGTGAGGACCGGGGACAGGAGCTTGCAGTGGTAGTTGGAGAGCCCCATGACTTTCACCAGCTCCGTGCCTTTCTTGGGGGCCCCGGTGACGCCGAGCAGGGCGTTTCTGAGCAGGTTGTGGAGCACCACATCAGGGTCCGTGACTTCCTCCACGTTCAGCAGGCTCTTCTGCTCGTGGCGTTGCCCACACTCCGTGCACTCGATGCTGATGGAGCCGTACGCGGGGAAGAAGAGCCTCGCCTGACATTTCGGGTCCGGGCAGGTACCAGACAAAATACGCTTGTCTTTCTTCTTTGAGCTCTGGAGCAGCGACATTTCGGGAGGAAACAGCGAACAGTGTGAGCCAGCTTCACTCAGTCATGATAAAGTCAGTTCGCTCAGGCTGTCAGAAAAGCTCCGGCTCGGAAAAACACAATTATTTACAGAAAAACACCAGAAAAACACGGAAGCGGCTGTTTTTTTTTCTTTAGCAACTGCCCGTTGCCAAACGTGATGACGTAACGACGTAAGAGCATGGTACTTGTAGTCCAGCTGTGACGTTTCTCGTCCTCATTCTCCAATAAAAACTACAAAATCAGCACTTTTGCCTTCATTTTTTATCACACAAGACGACACTTTTCATCATATTTCTATATCAACTTAGTAGCTCGGCTGAATGACCAAAAACAATAATGTTACACAAATTTAGCAACATTTCCCTAAATGCAACACGGCGCAATTGTGGGGATTTCAGCTCTTTCTAGTGATCCAGGATTTTTGGCTCAGCTCAGCAAAATGATCCGGCTCTTTCGGCTCCCTGATTTTTTTTTTTTTTTTTTTTTTATTTAACAACCTATTTTATTTCATGATCTCGTTAAATCAAGCATTATCTGACCCATTCTTAACACAAAAGTTTTGAAACTTTTGAAATTATTAAATTAATCGTTGTAAAGAAAACCCCTATGTTTGGCTCAGCTCAGCAAAATAATCCAGGTCTTTGGACTCCCAGGTTTGTTTGTTTTTCTTTTGTATCAAACAAACACGTTTTGTCTCACAAATTAGTTTGATGTAGCCTTTTCTGACCTGAAACCAATTTTTGTTCATTAATATTAATTTGTTAATTAATGTTGAGAAAACCATTTTCAGTTTAATCAAATTTAAAACAATGGATCTGATTCATGGACGCTTGTACATAACTTTGGCATTTGAAAGTACTTTTCTGTCAGGTAGAGATAAAATAGGAAATGATATTTTATTAGCTTAGGTTTCTCTATTTTCAATTTTAGCAATTATTTTCACTTTTTTTTAGTGTGAGTAGGGTTTCTTTTCATTTGTATTTCTTAAATTTGGCATGTAAAAAAAAACATGAGAAAAGGAAAAAAGACAAATTCTGACCAGCCCCGGATTTATTTTTATTTAAAATCAATCAATTTCTATTTTCACATTTTTAAGGACATGACAGATTTTTTTCATATACTGTTATTGGCACAAGTTGCTTCCTTAAATTTTTTATTTCATAGCAAGTCAGTTTTTTTCAAATCCTAATAAAGTTCCCTGTTTGTTCTGACTTTTTGTTTTTCTTATAATTTTTAAACCTTTTTTTTGGGGAAGGTTAAACTGGCAGGCCCAATTGTATTATTATTATTATTTATTTTTTTTATTTTTTATTTTTTTTTAATTAATTAATTTATTTATTTATTTTTAATTCGACCAAATTTCATCATGAGCAAAATATGCATAAGCAAGTATTGGCGCAGTTCCTCTAAGTGACCACAGGATGGAGGTCTTTCCCTTAGAGTTTGAAACCCACTCTGCTGAACCACTTTTTCAAACATTAAAACAGCCTCATTATTAGAGCTCTTCTAAATATCAATTCCAACTTTGGTATTAGTATTCATCAATACTTGCATGATGATACTTATAACTACTTTTGATTATCAGAATTGTGCTGGTTTTCTAAATATTATATTATATTACATTTATTTATGCAGTGATCTCAACTATGTTACTGCCTTTCATTTTTCTGTTGATTCCTTTATTATTTATGAAGAAAATTTAAGTATGAGAGAAAAGTCTGTCAGAAAAAAATTACCTTTTATAATTAATTTATAGTTTCATTCATGAGCATGAGGTTTGTTAAGCCACTTGTGACCCTGAACAGGATAAGCTGATAGAAAAATGAATGAATGAATGAATAATAGTTTTTGTGGTCAACATTATTTCCTATTGGCTCAGTAATCTGTCACTCAGAGCCCTGCCCTCAGTCTCTGTTCCCATTGGCTGTTAGAGGTTAAGTCCCGCCCCCTCAACGAGAGGCGCTCGAGCGACTAACGGTTCAGCAGAGACAGAGAACGGCCCCGGTGGAGAAAAAAACCCATGAAACTATTTAAAAACTCGATTAAACCAACCAAAAGACGATCACACAACACTTTAGAGAAGCTGTGGAGATTTTCACGGACCTGTGTGACAGAAGTTTAGAGGTTTTGGCGGCGTTTCGGTGAGTTTTGTGGAGGTAAGCTAGTGTGGCTAGTTATATTAGCCTGCGTCATTAGCAACGAGCGGCGGGAAAAGGATCAACGGTTTTTAACTGTGATGAATTAAGTTGTTTTTCAATTCACAATGTGTGAGTAAATGTTTAAAATCTTTTGTGAGGCTTATTTCTACATCATGAGAACAGTAAAAATCTAAGTCTGAGTGAAACTCTTTGTATTTTTTTTTTTAATTTAATTTGAATTTTGAAGTGGATAACTTGTGCCATCATCATAGTTTTTCCACAGCTCAATATAAAACTGGATAATTAAGAGAATTTGACTTTAATGGCTTGATGACGTGAACTGAAATATACTTTATTTACCCCAAAAGGTAAATTTGTAAGAAAAAAAGGGTAATAGCTCTGCTTCTGTACATGTCAGGTTTTCTAGATTTCTTTGGATGTGGCGTCGCTTCAATGATGAAAATGGTGAATTAACCCTGTATTTGTTCACAGCTTTACCCAAAAGAGCTGGACTGAAGAGTTTTCACCTTTGAGGAGGAAATGAGTGAGTCTGTGTGGTAGGTCTGTTACAGCCTGATCTAACACCAACTGACTTTTAGATTTTATGAGCTGAGAGAAATTTAATTTCTCTAACAGGTGAGTTTATCCATTAAAAATGTAGATATTAACCAAAGTAATGCTGCTCCATCATCATGGATGAACCTCTATACATGTGTGGTAGTGACAGTGTTTGCAGCGACCTCGTCCTCTGTCTGTATATTTATATTTTGCTCAGACAGTGACTGTGCACATGTGAATAGATAGATAGATACTTAGTTACTTAGATACTTTTACTGATCCCAAGGGAAATTCACAGTATCCAGTAGCAGGTTACAAAGACATACAAGACATGGCATGCAACATTATTACTAAATTACAAATGGCCTGCAGCCAAAACCAAAGCCCCCTCCCACACGCCGATGTAACAATTAAGAAAAAGAAAGAGAAAAATAGACTTTAACCGAAAGTATACATAACCCGTGCATGGATAAATTATTAAATAAAAGTTTGTGAATGACTTAGAGTTAATCACAGTCAGATGACACCATCCAAACTAGTTAATGTTGAGAAAAATCGAAATAATACAGTCAACGTGAGGTGAAACACCAAGTAAATGAAGCTTGCGTTCGGTCATTTGAGGAGCAAAATTTTTTATTTCCTGTTGATCAGGTGAGTATCAAACACTCTTTTTATTTAAGCAAATATATTTTTCTCATGAAGTTTCTGTTGTAGGAAGGTGTTATGTATGTAGATGCTTTTAGATAGATAGATGGATAGATAGGTAGATAGATAGATAGATAGATAGATTGATGTTTTGAACTTCTCAGGTCCAGCCTTGTGTTGTTTTTTTAGATTTCCAACATAGACTGTTTAAAACATGGACATAGTCTCAGTGGCGTCACCCATCTGTTACCGAAGCCCTGTTTTTTCACTGCCTTTCTTTAAAGACCCAGCTAAGAATTTTCAAACAGATGTTTAAAAAGTGTTGCACATGTCTGTAGTGCAGCATTTAATGGCCATGAAGGTGTTTGTCTTCAGTATCTCACACTCCTCATGAGTTGTGCATTCCTGGTATGAGATATCTAAGAGAGGGACAAAACAAGAAATGATGAGAAAATTTGAGCAACTCAGCGTTATGTAAGTGAAGCATTTGACATGTTTACATGGTTCATCAACATGAACAAAAAGTGTCAGTTACTTTCTTTTCACCTGTATGTAGCCCAAAAAAACATGCAACAGTTAAATGATTATCTGATATACTCGATATCGACTCTACTCTTATTTCTCTACTTTGTGAGAATCATTCTTTGACAATGGACTTAAAAACTGATAGCAAAGATTGTGAGTGAGAGGTATTCTGAGTTAATGAAAAGCATCAAATCTCCCAGGGGGCGCCAACATCAACAGTTTAAATGATGTAACTGTTCAGAAACTCACATGGTTCTGTGAGGAATGAGTTACTAATACAGACGCTGTTTTTTTGGGTACAGGTCTCCACAGATGGCTCACAGTATTTATTTTCGCCTTTGGGTTCACAGAGGTGGCATTTCAGTGTGTTACCTACAAATCAAAAACAGCACACAAGCTCTCAGTTATTCATTTTCTCAAATTCTCAGTCGAATTCTGTTTTGTAGAACAAGTGTTGAATTCTTCTTTGATGGTTCCAAGAGTTTGGTGTAGCTGACCCTGAAAGGCGATGTAACCCTGTAGGAAACGTGAACCCGTCCCAAAACAGATGCCTGGGAACTTTTGCACAAAAAGTTGCACAAAAACAATCAAGTTTATCAGTTGGAACATTCAATATCTTCTCTTTGTGGTGTATTCAATTGAATATAAGTTGAAGAGGTTTTGTAAATCATTGTATTCTGTTTTTGTTAACATTTACACAGCGTCCCACCTTCATTGGAGTTGAGTCAACACAACACTTGTATCCTCACAGGTATCACTACTCCTGTTACTTAAACTTTCTGTTTCACAAATCTATGTTTCTAAAATGTGTTTCTAATTTAAAAGAAGGTTTTTTCAGCTCCCAACAGGTCTGTGTTTGAGAAGTTATCATGTGGCAGCAGCAGAGATTGTGTTGATTCAGTGGAGAATCAGTGACAGACTCACCGGCTGTAAACAGCAACGCCACGTTCAGAGCCAAGACCAACAGCTTCATTGTCCTGTCGCGTAGTGCAGCTGAGATAAATGAAAGAGATACGAGGCACAGGTTGGATCTAGTGTCTTTAAATTTATAATCTAACTCCTTATGATTACATCAACTGGTGACATAAGTTAAAGGAACTGATTTGTTGTCTTTATGAAACACCTGAGCACTTTTTCACACATGAAAATCTCCCCACAGGTTTGTCTGACATTTCAAAAATATAAGAATATTGATTAAGGAGTCAAGAAGGTGAGAAATCAGATTTAAATGTGATGAAATCAGTTTTTCGTACATACCTGGTTGTTTAGTCCTTGTCTGTTTCTGCCTCTGACTGAAATGTCTTCATCAACCTCTCTCTTTTTTATACCTCTCCAAAGTTTGTCCTGTCATTATAATGTCCCATTAAAGGCTGAACCTTTGCTGTGTCAGATGGCCAAGTGGATTAGATCGCGCAGCGAGGTTTGTCCTTGAGTGGGTGGCTCAGGTTCAGGTCCGGCCTGTGGTCTGTTTCCTGCATGTCACTCCCCACTCTCTCCCACTTTTCTGCACCATCCACTGTCATCCTCTGTCCTACTAAAGGCATTAAAGCCCCAAAAATTATCTTGAAAAAGGAACAATATGCACACCCAAGGGCCACACTTTCCCAAAACTCCCATTCCTGAATTATGTACGAGTCGTCCTCTCACTGAGACATTTGTCCAAACACTTAATCAGAATCAGAAATACGTTATTTATCCTGTTGGGGAAATTTAGTGTTGCCAGATGCTCATCACAGTACAAGAGCAGAAAGGAATAATTAGGGATAAGAAGGACAATAAGGAGTACAATAAAAAATTAAATATGAAATAAAATAGAATGAGCAATAAGATAAGATATGATATAAATGATATAGAAAATAGAATAAAATACTGAAGAAGTGTGCAAATTGAACAAAGTACTAAAAAGTGTGCAATTGGTTCAATAAGCATGGGATAAGCAATAAAATAAGTGAACCAAAATAACCAAAAACAAACCAGCGTTTGTCTCTAGGTTGACTAGAGATTTATATTTCTTTACACTGGTTTTATTTTCACCTTAAAAGCACAGACGGTGCAGTTTGTTTGGATATCTTTGCCTAAAGAACAAATGTTATCTCAGAGAATAATGATTAAAAGCTGCATGAAAGACTGAAATAAATTTTTTGCTGAAAGGAAATTAGAATTTCTGTTGGATAATCTTCAAGTGCAATTACAAGATACTGGAAATCTCAAACAGCTATCAGGATGAAAATAGTTTCTCTGAGTCGACTCATGAATAAATGGACTTACTTTTATTTACAAAGGGTGTAGAGTCCATTTGGTTTTAAACAATCACTTGGAACTGAAGC
>RPOG01005682.1:18729-29937 GCA_008086565.1 Thalassoma bifasciatum
GTTGACTAGAGATTTATATTTCTTTACACTGGTTTTATTTTCACCTTAAAAGCACAGACGGTGCAGTTTGTTTGGATATCTTTGCCTAAAGAACAAATGTTATCTCAGAGAATAATGATTAAAAGCTGCATGAAAGACTGAAATAAATTTTTTGCTGAAAGGAAATTAGAATTTCTGTTGGATAATCTTCAAGTGCAATTACAAGATACTGGAAATCTCAAACAGCTATCAGGATGAAAATAGTTTCTCTGAGTCGACTCATGAATAAATGGACTTACTTTTATTTACAAAGGGTGTAGAGTCCATTTGGTTTTAAACAATCACTTGGAACTGAAGCGTATGTGTGGAAACCAAAATCTTTATAGCCCTTCTGGCCTCTAAAAATTTCTCTTAAGTGAAAGAAATCTTTTTTAAAAATATGTATTTTCCGTCTGTTGCAGATGAAATGAAAAGATAGAGGACTTCAGGTCAAACTGTATGATCTGTTTATGTCCTTCTCTACCTGCTGAACCTAAAAACTGCTGCTCTTTTTATGCTTTGACTGAAACACCTTGTTTGTATCCTGAGTCCTCTTACTACTCGGGATCAAATTGTAATTATAAAATGTATAAATCTCAGATATAAAAGAAGCCTCAGAAACCTTTAGCCATCTCAAAACCATCAGTATTCATGGAAATAGTCAAAAAAAACTAAATGCTGTAAAGTTTGTCCTACAGTAACATATTCCTGTGATATTAACCCAGAAATATTCAAACCATATAAGGGAGGTACAAAATGAAAGTTCCTGAAAATTTTAGGTCTGTATGTTCTGCGAAGATCTAGAAAGTAAAGTTAAAAAAAAACATCATTTTGTTGGTAATAACTTGTCTTAAGGTTTGTTGTTGTCGTCTCCACTCATGCCTGATGGTATGTACAGATGTTTTGATGGATGGGGATGAAAATAAAAAAAAAGTAACGGTATGTTCTGGCCACTGAAGAGGGCACTAAGGTCTGTGTGTGTTTTAAGGGTGGATTTCACAGACTTTTTTTTACGTCACAAGGGAGTCAGTTTATCCTGTTCTAAGCAGCAAAAGGAGCAGTTCAATGTGTTATGTGGAGGGTTTTGCATGCGTTTTGGCTCCTAAGACAGTGCTTTAGGGCACACTGGGGGGGGGCAAGGGAGTCTGTGTTTTTATTCCCATAAGAATTTCTAATAATGTAAACGTTTCTTTGCTTTTAAGATCTTTTTTTTTTTTACATCTCCATCATCTGCCTTTTTGTCGTTGCTACAGTGCGCCCCCTGTTGGCCACTGCAGCTTCCTCTGCCTTTATTGAAAGACTCGTGGATGCACTTCTTGAAACACAAAGTAACACACCTGAATTCCAACAGGTGGAGCCACCAGCCTAAAGAAACCGCAGCAGACTGAGGAGGAGTGTTTTACCTCAGATCAGACTTTCAAAATAAATTCAAATACACTCCTGATCAGAAAACTAAGAACAGGTCAAAAATTGCTCTTATTTAAATTTCGCTGTCAGATCTGAGTTGGGTTTTAATCAGTTTCAAAATGGAAAAATAAGAAATGGGAATGAGATAAAAAATACTTGACAAGCAGTTCATTGCAAACAACAGTGAAAGGTAATTAGTCTGTTCGTGAACTGATCAGAAGTTTAAGACCACAGCCTTTAAAATTCATAATCTGCACAAAAACATAGATTGAAGGGGATTTTCTGTGAGGGATTCAAACTGTCATGACCTCCTGATGTTGAAGTCTAAAACTCTTTCTCTCTTTGAACGTGGTCGGATTGTTGAGGCCTCTCACAACACAGCGCCATCACTGCTGAGGTTCGACACAGTAAGACAGACATTTTGACTTTCTTCAAAGAGCAACAAAGTCAAGAACTAAAATATTCACCAGTGCTGACCCCGAGGATCTGATTGGCTGAAGACTCAGGACGATCTTCGACCCAAATGAAGGTTGTTACTGGAGCCGACTGCAGCCCAAAAACCATCAAGACGGCGTAAGAGAGAGAAGAGCTTTAAGAACAAAAACCTCTTCAAGGGCCTCGTCTCCTTCCGCAAAAGTGCTCGTTTGGACTCTGACAGAGAGCATCATGGGACATTGAAAGGTGGGAGAGAGTTTGATTCTCTGAGGAGAAAAAACTTGAACCTTGATGGTCCTGATGGCTCCAACATTACTGTCCTTACAAGGAAATCCCACTGAGATGCTTTCTAGGCGGCACAGTGGAGGCATCATAGTCTGCTTTTTCTGAACAATGGAACAATGGAGCTGACGGTTGTGCAGGGGTGTCAAATGGCACCTGACTATGTGGAGATGACGCAAGGGGTGTCCTTCATGACTGTGGGCCCTGCCCTGTGACTGGGTTTTTCAACAGGACAACAATTGACAATGTCCGCCTGACAAAGGACTTCTTCTTCCAGAGGAATAATCTTTTTCTTTTGGAGCATCCTGCGTGTTCCCCTGATCAAAATCACAGTGACAATATTATGGGATGGATGGAGAGGGAAGTTTACAAAAATGGACATCAGTTTCAGACAGTGGACGCCAAACATGAAGCATCATCACCGTTTGGAGCAACGTTCACACTAACCTCCTGGAAACACTCACATCAAGCATTAACAAACATGTTTGAACTGATCAATAAGAACAGTGGACCTTATTATCAAGTACTTTTTTCAAACTTTTATATGTATTTTTAAGGGTTTTTTTCAGGTGTGCTCTTAAACCTTTGATCAGCTGATGAACAAACTATTTACCTTTAATTGTTTTCTTTCCCATTTTTTTGTCTCACTCTCATTTCCTTGTTCTGAATTTTTAAACCCTACTTAGAACCTTTTTGATCAGGTGTGTATCCACACGCAGGTGTCAAACATTACTTAAGTGCAATATTTATTTAAATTACTAATTCTTTTTCAGAGATAGACTGTTGTAAGAAAAAGGCTGGTTTTATTCAGTTAGGAAAAATGTTTAGTGAATGAACGTTTATGCAAACCGTTATCCGGACAGGGTGAGCATTACTTAGATACTACAAACTACAAAAAATCCCCACAAATTGACAGAAAACATGGATTTAAAGATAATTTTATTAGTTTTGTGTTTTCCCACAACAGCAGTAGGCAGACCTTAAAATAGGATCCCCTTTTAACAGTTGTGAGATCTGTATGAATGTTTGCAGTTTGTGATTGTGACAGCGTGGCTGAGAATTTCCTGACGCAGCCCCCTCATTGCATTCCCATCCAGAGATATATCTGACATGATTGTCAAAAAAGAGAACAGTGTCATTGGTCACTACATTTTGCGTTAATATTTTTTAGTTTAAAGTAACATCAGACAGAAAAGTAGGAAATATAACATCTTTTGCTGTGAACCATATTATGTTTATAAATCCATTATTTGATTGAAGTAAAACTAAAGTAAAATCACAGTCTGATCACAAGCTGAAGAAAAAGTTGAAATAAGGGAACAAAAAGCATCAAACCATAGACTGTATATAGAATGGACTCTGGCTCTGCGATTTTGAAACAGCATCTTAAATCAATATAAAATGTGTGTTTTGCTGCAGTAATATGTGGTGTAATGTTTTTAAAATGTTCAGTTTTTGAGCTTCTCTCAGGTTTCTGTGCAGTTCTTCCTCTCAGACACTAGGTGGCAGAGTTCGTAAATACTTCAGACATCTTATGTTTCCCTGTGAGGCCTTTTGCTGAATAGTTCAGGGTTTGTTTTAGTGACAGTCCCTAAAAGGTTCAGTCAGTGCAGAGAGTGAACTGTTCTTCAGCAGCTGTTTGTGTTTGTGTAGAGAGGAGGAGACTCTTCCTCTGACACTGAACACAGACTCACTGAAGAACCAGACCACAACCTAAACCCAGGATAGAGAGGTTCAGTGAAGGTGGTTCTGAAGGTGTGGAGGTGAATCAGTTTGTCAGAGGAGACTCTGTAGAAGGACAAAGAGCCAGCAGGACAGTCCACATACACTGATACTCTGTCAGAGTCAGAGAACAAGGAGTGAGGGAGGAATGTTTCTCTGTTATTGTGACAGACAGAGTAACTTCCATCAGAGCAGCTCAGACTCCAGGACTGATCATTCCATCCAAACAGACAGTCATAACTGTCTCCTTTCCTGCTGATTCCTCTGTAACTCACTGATATATCAACCCATCCACTCCACTCCACCTCCCAGTAACAGCGACCAGTCAGACCATCTCTACACAGCAGCTGAACCAAGTAATCAAATCTGTCTGGATGATCAGGATATGACTGTTCCTCTCTCACACACGTCACCTTCCTGTTGTTTTCAGACAGTCTGAGTTTTCTGTTTGCTGTGTTTGAGTCCAGAGTGAGTTCAGAGAAATCTGATGGAGAGAAAAAGAGAAAACACAGCAGCATTTTATGATCAGACACAGCTGAAGGTTTTATTCTTTGTTAGCTGACAGTCTGCTGTTTGCTCATCAGGAGTCAAACTGATTCCACACTTACACTTCTTCAGACCAGGTTTTAACCTCTGCTGTCCACCATGGTCCACCCTGGAGGAAGAAACACAGTCAGAATGATTTTCTGTCCAACATGAGTCCTAACTGCTGCTCAACATGAAGCAGTGATCCTCAGTTTGTCTCTGTGACACAGAAACAGGCTCAAACTCATCTGAGACAACTGTCTCCATCACTCTCTGACTTTTTCTCTCAGTGTTCAGATCCTCACAGAGAAAGAAGAACAAAAAGAGTCAAAAAGCAAAGGCTGCCTGTTGTTCTCTCCTACAACATGGAGACTTGAGTTTGATCCTGAAAGAAGAAACTCATCCATCTTTCAGAGCTTCTGTTCTCACAGTAGAATAAAAACTTTGTTGTGAANTCTGTGATCAGACATCCTGACAGACTGGAGGAGGGGGAAAAAACAAAATTCAGCAAAAGTCTGATAACTTTTATTATGCGTATTGCCTCTTAGGGAAATCACCAGAAAACCTGACCTGAGAGTTTCCAGTTTGCAGTTTGGACTCTTTAGTCCAGCACAGAGCTTCTCTACTCCTGAATCCTTCAGGTCGTTGTTACTCAGGTCCAGATCTCTCAGCCTGGAGGACTCTGAGCTGAGGACTGAGGACAGAGCTTCACAGCTTCTCTCTGTCAGGTTACATTCACTCAGCCTGAAGAAGAAAATGAAAGAAGACCAAACAAATGTTTCCACAGTTTTCATGAGCAGAGTGAATTCTGTTTCAAATGTCTGACTCATTCACTCACACAGCTTTGTTTGTAGCTTTAATCACAGGCAGCAGCTTCAGAAGAGCCTCCTCTGAAGGAGAGTATTTGTTCAGGTCAAACAGGTCCAGATCTTTGTCTGATGACAGTAAGATGAAGACCAGAGCTGACCACTGAGCAGGAGACAGTTCCTCTGTGGACAAACGTCCTGATCTCAGGGTCTGTTGGATCTGCTCCTCTAGAGAACGATCATTCAGCTCATTCAGACAGTAGAACAGGTTGAAGCTTTTCTCTGCAGACACATCCTTACTGATCTTCTTCTTCATGTACTTCACTGTTTCCTGATTGGTCTGTGAGTCACTTCCTGTCTGTGTCAGCAGACCTCTCAGGAGACTCTGATTGGTCTGCAGAGAGAGACCCAGGAGGAAGCGCAGGAACAAGTCCAGGTGTCCGTTTGGACTCTGTAAGGCCTTGTTCACAGCACTCTGATGAAGACGTGTCAGTTTTTGTTTGGCACCAAAGACTTTAGAGATCCGTGATGTTGTTTGTTCTTCTTCCATCAGGTTGGTTCCAGACTCGGTGAAGGTCAGATGGACATGAAGAGCAGCCAGAAACTCCTGAACCGAGTCTACCTACTTCGTCTTCTGGAACAGTCGGACCATGTCAGGAGAGAGGAGAGATTTCTAGACACACTTGTGAGGACTCATTTGACTCCGACGACACTACAGCTACGGTGTGAGACAGTCCAGACTAAGTATCTTCTAGTCCAAAGGAAAGTGCAGCTGCTCAAAAGCCAGTTTTCCCAGAGACTCAATCATCTTCCTTCTCTTTTTACTCCAGAAAGGATCAGTCTCAGCTCCTCCTTCATACTTGATGCTCTTCACTTTGGTCTGAACCAGCAGGAAGTGGATGTTGTAGACTCAGTCCCAGGACCCGTCGACGGGGGGGAGAGACCAGAAGTCGTCTAGGAGGTCTTGACATCGTCACTAGGTCGTCTTCTGGCCCTACACCGTGTACTACACCTCCGAAGACCTCGAGAACTACACCCTCTACTAACAACACCGGACGAGGAGTAGAGACTTGCTCTTCCTGAAGTACTCGTCCTTCTGAGGCTCACTGAACCCTCTGACCTCTGTCACCATGTCCACACACTCAGGAGGGATCTGATTGGCTGCTGCAGGTCGTGTGGTTATCCAGAGGAGAGCAGAGGGAAGCAGGTTCCCCCTGATGAGGTTTGTCAGCAGCACATCCACTGAGGAGGACTCTGTAGCATCAGTCAGGATCTGATTGTTGTGGAAGTCCAGAGGAAGTCGACACTCATCCAGACCGTCAAAGATGAAGAGGAGCTGGAACTCTTCAAAGCTGCCGAGTCCTGCTGCTTTGCTTTGAGGAAAGAAGTGATGAACAAGTCCCACCAAGCTGAACTTTCTCTCTTTCAGCACATTCAGCTCTCTGAAAGTGAATGGAAATGTGAAGTAGATGTTCTGGTTGCTTTTGTCTTCAGCCCAGTCCAGAGTGAACTTCTGTGTTAAGACGGTTTTCCCGATGCCAGCCACTCCCTTTGTCAGCACTCTTCTGATTGGTCCAGCTCTCTCAGGTAAAGGTTTAAAGATGTCTTCTTGTCTGATGCTTGTTTCTGCTCTGTCTGGTGTCCTGGATGCTGCTTCAATCTGTCTGACCTCATGTTCCTCATTGACCTCTCCAGCCCCTCCCTCTGTGATGTAGAGCTCTGTGTAGATCTGCTTCAGAAGGGTTGGGTTTCCTGCTTTAGCGATCCCCTCAAACACACACTGGAACTTCTGCTTCAGCTCAGACTTCACTTTACGTCTGCACTCTGGAGCAACAGATCCTGAAAGAAGAAAAAAGAAAAGTAATGAATGATGCGAAGCTCCAATCAGTCTGATGAGTTTGAACTTTCAAACATCAGGATGATTTGATTTGTCTCCTCTCTGAAATCTCTTCAGCTCATCAGTTGTGAACAGTTTGTCTCAGCTCATAGATGTGATACAAATGTGAGCATCATATTCAGAGCAGAGTTTGAAATGTAAAACTCTCCCATGTTGTCTCCATTTGTTCTTTCCATCATGTTAAATGTGTTAAATCCTCTTACTGCTCTGCAGACAGTCAGCCAGCTCCTCCTGCTTCATTCTCCTCAGGAAGTTCACAGTGATCTTCAGGAAGGCCTCTCTGCTCCTCCTCTGCTCTTCATCCTCTTCCTCCCTCTGACTCTCTGAGCATTCTGGGTAATCTGGACTCAGAAGTCTCTGGATCTCCTTCAGCTCCCTCTTTACGAAGCTGATAATGTTCTCCTGGAGCAGCTGGAAGAAGAAAAAGTGGAGTGTAACTTGTAGAAGATGATGTGTGACAGACAGAAAGCTGCTGGTCTGCAGAGTCCAGCATGGAGACTGGATCACAAAGCTGCTTCAGCTCTTACAGAGATGATGTTTGTGATGAGGAAAGTCTTCAGAAAGCTCCAAACAGAATGAGTGTGTGCTCTGATGCTCAGGAGGAGCTGTGTTTGTACATTTACTCACCATCAATATGGAGTCATCCAGCTGTGTGTGATGCTGCTGGGCAGACTGACCAATGGGAGCCTCTGATCTCTGCTGCTCAACTCTGAGGAACAAACACAAGTAGTACACCACAATTACTGTCTTACTGTGTGTCAGAAGTACACTACCTGAGAGAGACGACCTAGGAGGATGTTTGTGTCCTGTGTGTACTTCTATGTCGACTCAGGTCAAGAAAGACGGAGGTCAAAGGACGACAACCTAGGACTATCTTTGTGTTTCTGACTTTGTACAAGTCGAGGTGTCTCTAAACACCAACCACCAGGATCAAATGATTCACACACAACAACAGGAAGTTCACTCTCAAAGTCTCACCTTTCATAAACACCAATCTCTGCAGACTTGAAATCAATAGGATGATCTCTGGACCAGTCACTCTTTAAGGACACACAGCTGGGTCCAGGTCCAGGAGAGTCTGGTCTCTGCTGTTTGACTCTGACAGAATCACAAACACTAATGAATAAACACTCTGCCAGGTTTAAGAGCTGCTGTAATAAACACAAAATATTTCAAACTTTTTAGTTCTGATAAAAAATAAAAGTGACAAATTCTTACTTTGAATGATCAGACTCATGATGTCCTTCTTTGAAAGTCATAGGTGTGTCCATAGACCGGTCACTCTTTAAGGACACAAAGCTGGGTCCAGGTCCAGGAGAGTCTGGTCTTTGTTTGACTCTGATAGAAACACAAACACTGATGAGTAAAAATAAACCTTTAAAACCTCACAGGTTTGGGCTACTGAAATTTTTTGAAAACATTTCTAACGTTTCAATTATGAAAAAAACAAAGTGACAGATTCTTACTCTGTATGATCAGACCGAGGAAGACGATCTTTGAAAGTCATAGGTGTGTCCATAGACCGGTCACTCTTTAAGGACACACAGCTGGGATCAGGTCCAGGAGAGTCTGGTCTCTGCTGTTTGACTCTGACAGAATCACAAACACTGATGAATAAACAGGAAAACTGAAAATCTTACAGGTTTGGCTACTTAAAGTTTTGAAAAACCTTTCTAAAGTTTCAATTATGACAAAAAAACAAAGGGACAGATTCTTACTTTGGATGATAAGACCGAGGAAGACGATCTTTGAAAGTCATAGGCGTGTCCATAGACCGGTCACTCCTTAAGGACACACAGGTGGGTCCAGGTCCAGGAGAGTCCCGTTCATGCTGCTGCTCTGGGCTTTAACACACACACACACACACACACACACACACACACACACACACAGAGCTGTGTGTTAGTGTGAACAATGAAGCTGCAGTGATATGACAGTTAAAGATCCTCATCTCACCTCTGAGCTTTGGTCGTGCTCTCATGTTTCCCCCACAGAGAGATTTTAGAGGGAGGGGCTCCCTGCTCTCTGTCCTCACACTGATCCATAGCAGAGACCCCACCTACACACACACACACACACACACACACACAGTATGTTCATTCATCACTACAGGATTTAGGGGAGTGTCAAAAATCCACACACAAATGCAGCGGGGTTCACAGCAAAATATATCTGTCAGTGCATTTGTGTGTCGCTCTCTGTGCATTTGTGGATTTGTCTGTGGATTTGTCTGTGGATTTGTCTGTGGATTTGTCTGTGGATTTGTGAATCTGTTTTTTTGCATTTGTGAATCTGTTTTTGCATTTGTGAATCTGTTTTTTGCATTTGTGAATCTGTTTTTTGCATTTGTGAATCTGTTTTTTGCATTTGTGAATCTGTTTTTTGCATTTGTGAATCTGTTTTTGCATTTGTGGATTTGTCTGCATTTGTGAATCTGTTTTTTTGCATTTGTGGATTTGTTTTTTGCATTTTTGAATCTGTTTTTTGCATTTGTGAATCTTTTTTTTTGCATTTGTGGATTTGTCTGCATTTGTGAATCTGTTTTTTTGCATTTGTGAATCTGTTTTTGCATTTGTGAATCTGTTTTTGCATTTTTGAATCTGTTTTTTGCATTTGTGAATCTGTTTTTTGCATTTATGGATTTGTTTTTTGCATTTGTGAATCTGTTTTTGCATTTGTGGATTTGTCTGTGCATTTGTGAATCTGTTTTTTGCATTTGTGAATCTGTTTTTTTGCATTTGTGGATCCTTCTTCCGCCTTACCTGTCATCAAATTATCACTCTTTCTGCCCTGCAGCTTCATAAATAAACTGTGAAAGAACCAAAACAGAAGCCACTTTTGTTTGTTTCTCACTTTTCATGTTGCGCAGAATGCACCATAGACGACGGGCGCGCTCCGAGCCACACACACACACACACAACACGAATCAGTCATAGATACACACACATAAGTCACACATCAATAAACATCAAAAATCACACACAGCCAGTACTTTTTAGCAAAGAATCTATGCAGAAAAATGTGAAAAAAGTCGGATTTCCCATCATACTGGCACCATCTGGTGGACAAATACAAAAATTACAAAGTGTAGGCTTCAAAAGCTTTGACTCTAATGTGAGGATGAAAATAAAAACTGAAGGTAAGAATTGTTTGAGAGAAAAGGTCAATATTTTAATATGGTAGTTTTGGAGACAGCCCAGATGTTTTCATGTTTGTCATAAACTCGAAACTAAAATACAGCTTCACTCACACGATGACGAAGCTTGAGGAGCGAAGTTTAATGCGTCATCGCTTAAAACTTCGTCGACACGGATTAAAAAGTAAACTCCAAAGATTCAGAGGGCCAAACTTGCCCATCAGCCCCTAAAACACTTCATTCTGCCTGTTTTCAAGACTCACTGACGGTTTTTACTGTTTGTTATTCACAGACCAGACCCACGGGTTCACCCAGGCCAAACCAAGGGGGCCTCACCGGTCCAGGTGAAAAGATGTTAAACCGAGTTCACAGATTAATCAAACAGCTAAATTCATAGTGACATAGATAAAAAAGTGACTCTGATTTTTACAGTTTAATCGTAAGAATGTTGGATTAACACTCACCCTGCTCACTTTTCCTCTCTCCTCTAGAAACGACGACAAAATGGAGCCTGTAGCAAAACAACTAAGTTACTTTCACTTTCGTTTCTTCCTCTTTGTCACCATTTACACGCGCGCGCGCACACACACACACACACAGCTGCAGCACTTGATATTATCAAAACTCCCCCAGCTTCAACAGTTTCCTTCCTGATGTTTCAGACACTCCCAGAGTCAAAGAATAAAGTTTTGAGCCGATAGAAGTTATCCGTTCTCTATCACGTCCGCATTTTCAGCGGGAGTTTGTTGCTAGTGTTGGTTATAGGAGGAAACCACGGACTGTAACTAAACATATATGATAAACTGATCAGTTAGACTTGAGCTGATTAGTCGATAAATCGTGTTTTAATATTAATGCTTGAATCCCAATCGTTGTGTGTTTTTCAGTCATTTGTTATCTTTCTAAAATGTTGTTCGTCGGTTAATTTGCAAACTTGTGTTTTAATATCTTTCCTTGTGATAGTCCAATAATAATGGGGG